>JAFMOD010000119.1:1103563-1141435 GCA_019802435.1 Corydoras maculifer
GACCCAGGACAGGGCGCCAATCCATCGCTGGGCACACACTCACTCACACATACACACTCTAAATTGGGCAATTTTGAGAATTCAATTAACTTGATCCATGTTTTTGGACTGTGGGAGGAAACCAGAGAACCCGGAGGAAACCCACGCAGACACGGGGAGAACATGGAAACTCCACCCAGATGGGGATTCGAACCGGGAATCCCCAGCGCTGAGAGGCGAACGTGCTAACCACTAAGCCACCGTGCCGCCTGGTTAAATAATTTAATAAGAAAATACATGTCTGGAAGTGGCGCAACCGAGACATAGGAAGCAAACAGATCCATCCTCTATTAGGGTCACGGTGGGGTTCCCCATGTCCATCCAGGGAAGAACATTTCGGGCGCCAGGAGAGGGCGCCAATCTATCACTGGTCACGTACTCACTCCCACAGACACACTCTATATGGGGCAATTTGGAGAATTCAGTTGACCTTCAACCATGTTTTTGGACTGTGGGAGGAAACGGGAGAACCCGGAGGAAACCCACGCAGACACGGGGAGAACATGCAAACTCCACCCAGATTGGGATTCAAACATGTAATCCCTAGCACTGAGAGGAGAACATGCAAACCACTAAGCCACCGTGCCGCACATAGCAGACAGATCGTTTAGAGTTATTGAATCGTTATTCACTGACAAAACATAATTAAGATCAGTCTGCGTTTCTGATACTTTAGGTCAATGAAAAACCTGACGGCCCGCCACTGGAGCCTAATGGTACTGCCATCTTCAGAGCTGGAGCCAAAATGATGTCATGTTATTGACCAATCGTGTGTTAAAGTAAACATATCAGCCTTTAAAACTGGGAATGATGCCGTCTGTGATATTTACTGTGTCCTGATCATATCTGCATGCTTTCCGGTCTGTTTGTGTCAGAATGGCTGGTCTGAGGGTTTTTATAACTGCTGATCTGGGATCTTCACACATAACGTTCCAGAGATACCCACAATGCTGCAGGAAAGCAAAAAACATCCGGTGAGTGACAGTTTAAGGATGGAAAGTTGCTGATGAGAGAACTGGAGACATGTTTAAGCTGACAGACAGCTCTGGGTGACTTGGATAAGCACTCTGTTCTATTGTGGTGAAGAGAAAAGCTTCAGAGATTGTACAGCACACTCAACTGTAAACCGTTTCAGAGAGCACATGGAGAAACGACACTGTATCAGTGAAGAGAGTTCACAAAAACACCGCTACACTCAGCTTATAAACTCATTTATTCATCCATTATCTTCCGCTTTATCCTCTATTAGGGTCGCGGTGGGGTTCCCCATGCCCATCCAGGGGAGAACATTTCAGGCGCTGGGCAGATAGACCCAGGACAGGACGCCAATCTATCACTGGACACACACTTACTCACACAAACACACTCTATATGGGGCAATTTGGAGAACTCAATTGGCTTGTTCAATGTTTTTGGACTGTGGAAGGAAATCGGAGAACCCGGAGGAAACCCACACAGGCACAGGGAGAACATAGAAACTCCACCCAGATGGGGATTCGAACTGGGAATCCCTAGTGCTGAGAGGAGAACATGCTAAGCAGCTTATAAACTGATTTTATATATATATATATATATATAATCAGTTTCAGTTTTTTCGCAGCGTTAGGGATTCCCGATTCAAATCCCAATCTGGGTGGAGTTTCCATGTTCTCCCCGTGTCCATGTGGGTTTCCTCCGGGTTCTCCGGTTTCCTCCCACTGTCCAAAAACATGGATCAAGTTAATTGAATTCTCCAAATTGCCCCATATAGAGTGTGTCTGGGTGAGTGAGTGCGTGCCCAGCGATAGTTGGCGTCCTGACCTGGGTGTATCTGCCCAGCGCCCAAAACATTCTCCCCTGGTTGGGCATGGGGACCCCCCCCTAATAGAGGATAAAGCAGAAGATAATGGATGGATGGATGTTGTCACAATAAAACCTGGAACCTGACTGCGTTCCACAAACTTTTCCATCAGACCGTGTGTCTGACTGTAATCTCATTGCCTCCACTCCCACAAGTCTCTTAAGAAGGTTTGACTTTTCCTTCTAAAAGTCAACAGATGACATATTTATCATACATTACTGAATTAAAATGACATCTGATCGTGGGATGCTGAACTGGAATAGTTCTTATCTAACTATCTAAGTGCATCATACTGAAAAATAAAGTTACAGTAACCATCCATCCATCCATTATCTTCTGCTTTATCCTCTATTAGGGTCGCGGTGGGGTTCCCCATGCCCATCAAGGGGTGAACGTTTCGGGCGCTGGGCAGATAGACCCAGGACAGGACGCCAATCCATCACTGGGCACACACTCACTCACACACACACTCTATATGGGGCAATTTGGAGAATTCAATTGACCTTGATCCATGTTTTTGGATTTTGGGAGAAAACCCGAGAACCTGGAGGAAACCCACACGGACACGGGGAGAACATGGAAACTCCACCCAGATTGGAATTCGAACCAGGAATCCCTAGTGCTGAGAGGAGAACATGGCGACCACTAAGCCACCGTGCCGTCCCCGTTACAGTAATTAAATATTTTAAAATGCCACAATTTTATCTTTTTGTTTTTAATATTTTTCCAACATGCAGCATCTCACGGCTACAATATTTAATCATTATTTTTGTTTATATTTAAAACCTTTTTTTATTGCTTTTATATTTTTACTATACGCTTATATATTTATGTTTTTATTTTTAATGTTATTATTATTATTATTATTATTATTATTATTATATCGTTTTTTTTCTAACATATTTAAATTGGCGGCTCAGTGGTTTAGCATGTCCTCCTCTCAGCGCTAAGGATTGCCGGTTCGAATCCCCATCTGGGTTTCCATGTCCGCATGGGTCCCCATGTCCGCATGGGTTTCCTCTGGGTTCTCCGGTTTCCTCCCACAGTCCAAAAACATGGATCAAGTCAATTGAGTTCTCCAAATTGCCCCATATAGAGTGTGTCTGTGTGAGTGTGTGCCCAGCGATAGATTAGTGCCCTGTCCTGGGTGTATCTGCCCAGCACCCGAAACGTTCTCCCCTTGATAGGCATGGGGACCCCCCCCCGCGACCCTAATAGAGGATAAGTGGGAGATAATGAATGAATGAATATATATTTTGAAAAAAAATTACATTAAAAAAGTAAACTGGGTCCGTGAGACGGAATTTCATTTCGTTGACATTTCATGTACCACATGTCACGTAAATGACAATAAAGTTTCCTTGAAACCTTGAATCCTGCAGGCATCAGTTTAATAAAGTTCATTGATGAACGTTTGCCCTTCAGTTCCCCGGCTCGCCAGCTCCTCACTCCAGCAGCAGTTGGGTACCGTGCATGGTTCTGCATGCTGCGCTGCCCTTCTCTTCAACATTGCAATTTTCTTCCTCTCCATAGCGCTGTGATATTGCAGGGGAATGAGGGACGGGGTGCTGGTACTGGGGAGAGGAAGGACGGGGGGACATGCAGGGAGTGTGTCTCCACTATTTGATCTCTTTCTGTGGCTGGCACAGTAGGAAGTGAAGGATTAAAGACCTTTTCAAAGTGCTGTCTCAGTGCAGAGCAAGCAAAGAGAAAGCTGCTCATTTCCGTCTATAGAGAAGCCCATTTGCTCTCAGCAGGACTCTTAATATATAGAACTGGCCGTTCTCCGGGAGTCTGCGATTGCTTTTACTGATGTGCACGGCCAAAGTTTACCAAAAATGACGGTTCTTGAGATACTTTAATAAGAAGTTTGCGACTCCGTTCTGGAAGTTTGACTGTTTACTGGATCGCTTTGTTGTTTTTTATCACCATATTGGGAAGTTTCAAGGTGGCTTAGAGGTTAGCATGTTCTCCTCTCAGCACTAGGGATTCCCGGTTCGAATCCCAATCTGGGTGGAGTTTCCATGTTCTCCCCGTGTCTGTGTGGGTTTCCTTCAGGTTCTCCGTTTTGCTCCCACAGTCCAAAAACATGGATCAAGTCAATTGAGCTTTCCAAATTGCCCCATATAGAGTGTATTTGTGTGTGTCTGTCCTGGGTGTATCTGCCCAGCGCCCGAAACGCTCTCCACTGGATGGGTACCACCCCCCCAACCCTAGTAGAGGATAAAGCGGAAGATAATAGATGGATGGATGGAGTTCCTGATTCGGCGCCACAGTGATTTAGTGGTTTGCATGTTCTCCTCTCAGTGCTATGGATTCCCAATTCGAATCCCAATCTGGGTGGAGTTTTCATGTTCTCCCCGTGTCCGCATGGGTTTCTCCGGGTTCTCCGGTTTCCTCCCACAGTCCAAAAACACGGATCAAGGTCAATTGAGTTCTACAAATTGCCCCATATAGAGTGTGTGTGTCTGTGTGAGTGAGTGTGTGTCCAGCGATAGATTGGCGTCCTGTCCTGGGTGTATCTGCCCAGCGCCTGGAAGGTTCTTCTCTGGATGGGCATGGGGAACCCCCCCCCCCACACGACCCTAATATAGGATAAAGCGAAAGATAATGAATGAATGAATAAATGTATACTGTAATTTAGCTGGCACGGTGGCTTAGTGTTAAGCATGTTCTCCTCTCAGTGCTAGGGATTCCTGGTTCGAATCCCAATCTGGGTGGAGTTTCCATGTTCTTCCAGTGTCCACGTGGGTTTCCTCTGGGTTCTCCAGTTTCCTCCCACAGTCCAAAAACATGGATCAAGTCAATTGAATTCTCCGAATTGCCCCATATAGAGTGTGTGTGTGTGAGTGAGTGTGTGCCCAGCGATAGATTGGTGCCCTGTCCTGGGTGTATCTGCCCAGCGCCTGGAATGTTCCCCTGGTTGGGCATAAGAAACTCCCCTACCGTGACTCCAGTAGAGGATAAAGCGGAATGAATAAATGAATGAATGGATGAAATCTGTGAATAATTACACATTATATTTGAAATCGGCGGTGTGTCAGAGGGAGGGAGGTAAATCTGACCTAAAATAATGAGGACGGGTACGAATCGGCACTCAGACTCTGTCTGCGAACCCTGACTTTTTGGCAGTTCCAGATCTGTTGTTCCTGTGAGGACTCCCGCACCCCGCAGGCCACCTGCACTCCACAATGACTCCGATGTGATGCCTCTTTCTTTATCAGTCCAGGGTCACCACACGGGGCGACGGAGGGAGATCACTCAACTGAAACTCCCCATGCTAATCCAATTTGCCACCTCCCCCAGCTACAGATAATTACTAAAATTAAAGAGAGAGGGATGGGGGCTTAGGGTTTGTTGAATCACTCTCTTTTCTCTACGGGGGGAAAAAACTCAAGCTAAGGCATTGTTCAAAACTAAGAGAGTGTGTTAACTACAGAGACTGATGGAATCCAGTAGCAGGGAGGACACCTATAGACAACTGTCAGAATGTCTTAACATGCTACAGCATCCTCTGTGTGTGTGTGTTATCAGTGTACTGAATTAATTTAATATAAGTTAAATTTAATATAATGTAAAATAGGGGTGGCCCGGTGGCTTAATGTTTAGTATGTTCTCCTCTCAGCGCTAGGGATTCCCGGTTCGAATCCCAATCTGGGTGGAGTTTCCATGTTCTCCCCGTGTCCACGTGGGTTTCCTCTGGGTTCTCCGGTTTCCTCCCACAGTCCAAAAACATGGATCAAGTTAATTAAGTTCTCCAAATTGCCCCCTATAGAGTGTGTCTGTGTGAGTGAGTGTGTGCCCAGTGATAGATTGGCGTCCTGTCCTGGGTGTATCTGCCCAGCACCCGAAACGTTCTCCCCTGGATGGGCATGGGGGACCAACCCCCCCCCCCCACCCACCCTAGTACCTAGTAGAGGATAAAGCAGAAGATAATGAATGCATAATGTAAAATATGTTTTCATTTTAGTGCATGTCCATTCCTCCATCCATCCATTATCATCCGCTTTATCCTTTACTAGGGGGCAATTATTCGTGAAAATAAATGCCCCAGAATATGGGGCAATTTGGAAAATCAATTGACCTCAATCTATGTTTTTGGACTGTGGGAGGAAACCAGAGAACCCGGAGGAAACCCACACGGACACAGGGAGAACATGGAAACTCCACCCAGATGGGGGTTTGAACCGGGAATCCCTAGCGCTAATAGGAGAACATGCCAAACCACTTAGCCACTGTGCTGCCCGCTGCATATTTAAAAACATTTTATAATATACCTTTAGTTGTAGAATCAAACAATTTTATTATCGATGTTCGAATTTCAATTGCATGCAAAAAAAAAAAAAAGAATGTTATCGTAGTCGATACAACAGAGCTGCAGAGCTGTGAGTGTCATTACAGTTTTAATGAATGACCTGCAGGCTTTAAAGCAGGAGATTAATAGATGAGTTTATAGTAATTAAAACTCTGCATTTTCCCTGTAAGCAAATGACTTTGTCACACAAATGATTTTTCCTGGATGCTCCCCGTTTCAGACGAGCAACTGAAACCCGGGTCACACTCACTCACACAGACACACACATACACACTCTATATGGGGCAATTTGTAGATTTCAGTTGCCCTTGATCCATGTTTTTGGACTGTGGGGGGAAACCGGAGAACCCGGAGGAAACCCACGCGGACACTGGAAGAACATGGAAACTCCACCCAGATTGGGATGCGAACTGGGAATCCCTAGTGCTGAGAGGAGAACATGCTAAACCACTAATCCACAGTGCTGCCACAAATTTAATATAATCTAAACCCCCTTTGGGGGTTTAAAGGTTTATAAAACTGTAAAGCTGCTCTCTGACAATGTGCTATTATAAAGGGCGCGATATAATTAAATTACTTGAACTTGAACTCCTGCAGGACCCCTGGAACATTGAGGGGTGAGGGCCTTGCTCAAGGGCCCACAGTGACTGCTTTAGTGGACTTCAGACTGCTGGGTCATCAGCCGAACCTCTGAGCCATCAGTGCAGATATGAGCAGAACGCTGACAACTGAATGGAAAATGTAAAGCAGCAACATCTGAAGTGTTCTACTGCCCTCTAGCGTTTACAGGCTTTCTGAGTGTTTTTTCTATGTAGCTTTGCTCTACAGTGACGTGTACAGGCCTGACATTTCTGGTTTTAAACAGATATATGGAATTTGAAGGGAGTAAATGTCTTTAATGTTAGAACCTTAGTGAAGCGGGCGACATGTGGCTTAGTGTTTAGTATGTTCTCCTCTCAGCACTAGGGATTCCCGGTTCGATTCCCAATCTTGGTGGAGTTTCCATGTTCTCCCCGTGTCCGCGTGGGTTTCCTCCGGGTTCTCCGGTTTCCTCCCACAGTCCAAAAACATGGATCAAGTCAATCGTCAATTGAGTTCTCCAAATTGCCCCATATAGAGTTTGTCTGAGTGAGTGAGTGTGTGCCCAGTGATAGATTGGCTCCCTGTCCTGGGTGTATCTGACCAGTGCCCGAAACGTTCTCCCCTGGATGGGCATGGGGGACCAACCCCCCCTGATAGAGGATAAAGCAGAAGATAATGGATGGAACCTTAGTGAAGCAGACCCGCTGTCAAAAAAATCATCCAATTTTTATTGTTTTACGAACGAATGCCATTGTTAAATATCCTTAGAAACGTTCAACCACGTCAACATGGTGGCGCAGTGGTCAGCACGTTCAGCACGTTCACCTCAACCATGTTCAACTGGGTGGAGTTTCCATGTTCTCCTCGTGTCCGTGTGGGTTTCTTCCGTGTTCTCTGGTTTCCTCCCACAGTCCAAAGACATGGATTCAGGGTCAGTTGGTTGCTCTAAATTGCCCCTATGCAAATTGCCCCATATAGAGTGTGTGTGTAAGTGAGTGTGTGCCCAGTGATAGATTGGCACCCGGTCCTGGGTGTATCTGCCCAGCGGCCGAAATGTTTTCCCCTGGATGGGCATAAGGAACCCCCCCCCCACACACACACACACACACACACACACACACAAAACCCTAGAAGAGGATTAAGCGAAAGTCAAAGAAATGAGCCTAAACTATGTAAACACCTATATAAGGTTAAAAAAAAGGTCTGTTCTCCTATCAGCGCTGGGAATTCCAGGTTCAAATCTGGGTGGAGTCTCCCCATTTCCTCCGGGTTTCCTCCGGGTTCTCTGGTTTTCTCCCACAGTTTGTCCAAAAAGCATGGATTCAAGGTACATTGGATGCTCTAGATTGCCCCAGACAGTGGGTGTCTGTGTAAGTAAGTGTGCCCAGCAATGGATTGGTGCCCTCCTCTGGGTTTATCTGCCCAGCGCCCGAAACGTTCTCCCCTGGATGAACATGGGGATATGGAAAATATACCCCCCCCCCCGCAATACTAGTCAAGGATAAAGCAGAAGATAATGAAGGAATGAAAGGAGCGTAAGAACCAGATGGTTCGTGTATAACTCAAACTCCCCCCCCCCACACAGTGTGACAATAAAAAAAAAAAATTTAAAAGCACCTAGAGATACCTCATTTCCTGCGAACCTTTAGTTCCTCGTTTTGAAACAAAAGTGTGTTTGTCATGATTATCATTTTAGGGACAATAAACAAACCTTTATGCCATTAAAGAGAAAAACCACATCCCGGTCATCACCCGGTATAAATGATCTGATATGTGGGATTACAGAGGACGACACGGTCTGTGTAAACAGGCCAGGAGGCCGATGTTCGTTACCGGGGTCATTAATGAAGGATGAAGAGCGGTGCAGCCAGTTGACTGATTGAAGCCCGAAATACAGAAAGGCACCCTATTTGCTCGGTTTTGCTCTGAGTTGATTGACAGGCCACAGTTATCATGATAACAAAGGGCCTGACGGTAATGTGCTGGTGTATTATGCATGAAGATGGCTGTGCACAAGCATGATTAGTGAGCAAATGGAGCTGCAGGAAATGGGTTCACGGCATTTGTAATGCGCCACACCGTAGGTAGAAATTGAAATATTTAAGTTTAATATGCTCCAGATCCAATTTATTTGTAATAGATGCCGCAGATTAAGAATTTATTTATGATGTGAAATTATGTTCCATGATTGCGCCTCGGAGTTTTTCGTTTGAGTAAAATCTGCATTCCATAAACATGAGCAAAGGCATTCCATCATGTCGCGATGAGACAGTGCAGAGCGGATAATTAAAAATACACTTTATTTAAAAGTATTGGAACATGACCATTTTCACGTGTGTTAAGTCGAGCGCGTCATGTCCATGACTTTAGAACTTCTTTTCTATAACCATTAAGACCGTGGCAGCAAAGTACTGAACTGTTATTAGGCTCGATCATCCATTATCTTCTGCTTTATCCTCTACTAGGGTCGCGGGTGGGGGGGGGGGGTATCCCATGCCCATCCAGGTGAGAACATCTCGGGCGCTGGGCAGATAGACCCAGGACAAGGCACCAATCCATCGCTGGGCACACACTCACACAGACACACTCTAAACGGGGCAATTTTTAAGAATTCAATTAACTTGATCCATGTTTTTGGACTGTGGGAGGAAACCGGAGAACCCGGAGGAAACCCACGCAGACACGGGAAGAACATGGAAACTCCACCCAGATGGGGATTCGAACCGGGAATCCCTAGCGCTGAGAGGAGAACATGCTAACCACTAAGCCACCGTTTAGAGTGTGTCTGTGTGAGTGTGTGCCCAGCGATGGATTGGTGCCTTGTCCTGGGTCTATCTGCCCAGCGCCCGAGATGTTCTCCCCTGGATGGGCATGGGGAACCCCCCCCCCCCGACTCTAATAGAGGATAAGCGGGAGATAATGAATGAATGAATGAATATATATATATATATGTAAGGTTGCACGGTGGCTTAATGGTTGGCATGTTCCCGTCTCAGCACTAGAGATTCCCGGTTCGAATCCCCATCTGGGTGGAGTTTCCAAGTTCTCCCCGTGTCCTAGTGGGTTTCCTCAGGGTTCTCTGGTTTCCTCCCACAGTCCAAAAAGAGTGTTTGTGTCTGTGCGTGTGAGTATTTGCCCAGCTATAGATTGGCGTCCTGTCGGGGGGGGGGGGGGGGGGGGGGGGGGGGGGGGGGGGGGGGGGGGGGGGGGGGGGGGGGGGGGGGGGGGGGGGGGGGGGGGGGGGGGGGGGGGGGGGGGGGTATATATATATATATATATATATATATATCAATGCAGAATTCATTGTTTTTACATTATGACACCAGGGGGCGCCCTGGGACATATATTGCCTGAGATGTTAACTAAATGCTACTACCACGATGTTTCCCTGTGCAAAATTACATACATTGCACTTTGGCCTCTAAAGCAGGTCTGCATTAAATAATAAAGACTTTATAGTGACATTTACAAACGCACACGTACACATGTATGAAGTAGCTCTATGTAAACAGACAGGGGTTTTCCGGGTTTCCTTTTGTGCTGCTGAATCTGATCTGCAGTAAGAGGTTGTATGATGTGGGCTGGTTGAACCAGTCCATCCTGTAAAGCCTGGTTCAGGACTTGACCTGCTCGCTGTCAGCCATGAGCCTGGAGTGTTAGGCGTCTGGGACATGTGCACTCTCATTCTTTTCTGTGCTTTGCCTTACTGATGTCTCCTGACAGATTACACTTCCTTTAATTATTATTAAGATTCATATGTTGGCCGGTGTCTCGTTTGCCGAAAGGCTGAGATTTTTGGTATGAATTAAACTGCTGAAAATTTTTTAAGCATCTTCGGTTGAGAAATGTGACATTACACCGATTTTCTTTCCTTTTTTTTCGGCCAATAGCTTATTTATCTATTAATAGGGAGGAAATTACTGTGGTCAGTAGAGACAATAAAGGGATCTTTTACTGAACATTTACATTTACATTTACATTTGGTCATTTAGCAGAAGCTTTTATCCAAAGCGACTTACAAGTCAGTAGTTATGAAGTAAAGATTTACTTTGTTTTATTCTCTTGCAATATTTACATTTACATTTAGTCATTTAGCAGACGCTTTTATCCAAAGCCACTTACAAATGACTTACAATATCTAAAGGTCTTATAGGTTTAAGATTTCAGACTTTAACAACAGCATCTTAGAGCACAAATGATTTATAATGTTTTGCATTTTTTCCCTCAAGTTAGTATCTGACAAAGAAGCTTGTTTTGGAAACTTCTCAAACTCAATTTCCTTTTATTCACCAGTTATCACAATTAATTAGGAAAATTTACTTTACTTCAGTTGCAATGGACTAATTACAAACTAATATATATATATATATATATATATAGGCGGCACGGTGGCTTAGTGGTTAGCACGTTCGCCTCTCAGCACTAGGGATTCCCGGTTCGAATCCCCATCTGGGTGGAGTTTCCATGTTCTCCCCGTGTCTGCGTGGGTTTCCTCCGGGTTCTCCGGTTTCCTCCCACAGTCCAAAAACATGGATCAAGTTAATTGAATTCTCAAAATTGCCCCTATAGAGTGTGTCTGTGTGAGTGAGTGTGTGTCCAGCGATGGATTGGCGCCCTGTCCTGGGTCTATCTGCCCAGCGCCCGAGACGTTCTCCCCTGGATGGGCATGGGGAACCCCACCGCGACCCTAATAGAGGATGAAGCGGGAGATAATGAATGAATGAATATATATATATATATGTAAAAAATAATACTGTATATTATTTATTGTCTAATCCTGTTGATAATATAATGATATAAGAGATAAAATAAAGGTAAGACACATATAATATAAACATAAGATATATAAGATTAAGATCAATATAAGATGAAGATAAGATTAAAATAAGATCAATAAAGATAAGATACAGAATAGAATAAGGTAAATTGAATCTTAGAAAAGGCAGAACGGTGATTTAGTGGTTTGCATGTTCTCCTCTCAGCGCTAATGATTCCCGGTTCGAATCCCCATCTGGGTGGAGTTTCCATGTTCTCCCCGTGTCTGGATGGGTTTCCTCCGGGTTCTCCGGTTTCCTCCCACAGTCTAAAAACATGGATCAAGTCAATTGAATTCTCAAAATTGCCCCATATAAAGTGTGTCTGTGTGAGTGAGTGTGTGCCCAGCGATGGGTTGGCGTCCTGTCCTGGGTCTATCTGCCCAGCGCCCGAGACGTTCTCCCCTGGATGGGCGTGGGGAACCCCACCACGACCCTAATAGAGGATAAAGCGGGAGATAATGAATGAATAAATGAATGAATGAATCTTAGAATAAATTGAAGAGGCGACACGGTGGCTTAGTGGTTGGCATGTTCTCCTCTCAGCGCTGGGGATTCCCAGTTCGGATCGCAATCTGGGTGGAGTTTCCATGTTCTCCCCGTGTCCGCGTGGGTTTCCTCAGGGTTCTCCGGTTTCTTCCGACAGTCCAAAAACATGGATTCAAGGTCCCCCATATAGAGTTTGTGTGTGTGAGTGAGTGAGTGAGTGTGTGCCAAGTTATAGACTGGCGTCCTGTCCTGGGTGTATCTGCCCAGCGCCCAAAACGAACCCCCCCTCAGAAGACCCTAGTAGAGGATAAAGCGAAAGATAATGTTTAAATAATGAATAAAATTGAATATTTGAATTTATATGAAGTTCAAGATAAGATTTAGATAAGTTTAGGATAAATGTGAGATAAAAATAAAATGCAGATAAGTTAAGATAAGATACACCTCTATATAAAAACACGGTGTGATCGTTACGTAAACACTACGCGAACAATAAACACGCTTTAATTGGGAGTTGTGTGTTTTTTTTTTTACACTAGTTAGTAGTGAAGTGCGCGAGCGTTACTAATTAAACTATCGTGGAGCCTTCTTGTTTAGAAAGAGGACAGGTGTGGCAGGTGATTGATCGCGCTGCAGCCAATCCGATTACAGAGCCGTCCGTAAGTCCGGCCTCTTTTAAAGCGAGCGACCAATCAGCGCGCCGCTTACCTCCGCCCTCCGGGGTTTTGTTTGTAGGCTGTTGTACGCGGCTGTGCGCGAGCAGGGCTTTCCGTCCCGAAAGGATTACGAGCTGGAAGTGTGGACCCGAGATACACGAGATACACGAGATACACGAGATACACGAGATAAACATGCGCTTTAAAACGACAGAATAACGACGTACACACTTTCTGTGAAGTAAAGTTGGACCCGGAGCTCTCGGGGAAGCCGAGGTTCGAACCGCGAGGTGGAGACGCGTGAGTCGCTCAACCCGTAAACCAACTTAATTTAAAGGTTTGAGCTCAGTTTGCTTTAGTTTGAGCTTAAAACTCGCGTTTTTATTGTGTTTGGTGTGTTTGTGAGCCAACAAACCGACCGGCGAACTGTTCTAGTTGTTGTTTGACAGCTCCGTCTGTCTCACGTTATCTCGTGTTGAGGACGAGATATCAGATTTAAACCTTATTAACTGGTTTAATATCATTCGTCCATTATCTTCTGCTTTATCCTTTATTAGGGTTGTGGTATTAATGTTGTTCCCCATGCCCATCCACACCCAGGACGCCAATCTATCGCTCGGCGCACACTCACTCACACACACACACACTCTATATGGGGCAATTTGGAGAACTCAATTGACCTTGATCCATGTTTTTGGACTGTGGGAGGAAACCGGAGAACCCGGAGGAAATCCACATGGGGAGAACATGGAAACTCCACCCAGATTGGGATTGGAACTGGGACTCACTAGCACTGAGAGGAGAACATGCTAAACACTAAGCCACCGTGCTGCCTTGGTTTTATATCTATTTTTAAAATATTTTACGTTTTTGTTAATATTTCTTAGCCAGTTAGACAGCATATGAGTTTAATTTAGCATCATATATTATCCATCCATTATCTTCCTTTTAATCCTCTACTAGTGTCGTGTGGGGGGAGGAGGTGCCTATCACATCCAGGGGAGAACGTTTCGGGCGCTGGGCAGATACACCCAGGACAGGGCGCCAGTCTATCACTGGACACTCACTCGCACAGACACACTCTATATGGGGCACTTTGGAGAATTCAATTGACTTTGATCCATGTTTTTGGACTGTGGGAGGAAACCCACGTGGACACGGGAAGAACATGGAAACTCCACCCAGATTGGGATTCGAACCAGGAATCCCTAGTGCTGAGAGGAGAACATGGCAACCACTAAGTCACCGTCTCGTCCCTAATATCAAATCAAACCACGTCTATTGATATTATTATTATTATTATTACCCCCCCCCATAGACTTTGAGCAGCTTCTCTTTGGAGGGTGTTGTGTAAGATTTGGGATGCCTTCAGTAATACAAAAAGTATTTGTGACTTGGTAAGAGGAGGCAAAATGTGAATCTGGACTGAGGTCAAGTCCTGGTTCTATGTGCAGACGAGTCTCTGTCGAGTCTTTCAGAGTCTTATTTTGTGCAGGTGACTGTCACGGTGAAATTCGAACCTTCAGAAGTTTACTGCCAATGCGTTTGAAGATTAAAATACATCGTTTGCATTGAATTCATTCATTATCTTCTGCTTTATCCTCTATTAGGGTAGCGGGAAGGGTGGGGTTCCCCATGCCCATCCAGGGGAGAACGTTTTGGGCGCTGGGCAGATACACCCAGGACAGGACGCCAATCTATCACTGGACACTCACTCACACAGACACACTCTATATGGGGCACTTTGGAGAATTCAATTGACTTTGATCCATGTTTTTGGACTGTGGGAGGAAACCCGAGAACCCGGAGGAAACCCACGCGGACACAGGGAGAACATGGAAACTCCACCCAGATGGGGATTTGAACCGGAAATCCCTGGTGCTGAGAGGAGAACATGCCAACCACTAAGCCACCGTGTTGAATTCGTCAGCTTTAAATACATATGCTCCACCTTAAAGTGTTGAGGAAGCAGAATCTGTGAGCAGTAAAATTGCCCCATAAACATCATATCAAATATCGCATGCTGTAACCTTACCCCCCACCCCATTATGGAACTAATAACACGTTGATCACGTATTATATGGGTTAACGTGCGTTTGTGTATTATTTCAGAGGCCGTGTTGCACTTTATTTGAGATGTGATGGCTTTAAACTTTAATGATGAAGTGATTTGGGCAACTGGCCTTCATGCTGTCAGTTAAAAGAGACAACCCTTGAACTACAACTGAGGAGATTTGGATGCTTGAATGTTGTCGGCGTTATTGGGTTGCACGTGGTGTATCGGGTTCGGCGGCGACTCCGGGGCTTGGAAGTCGTCTCAGTGTCACTGAATCCGAGTTGGCAGATGACTGATAATCTCTAACCTGTGACTTTACCAAGAAGAAAGTTCCAGTATTTAAAAAACGTATCGTTTTTATTCCTCGATGGCCGAATTGGTGAAATTTTAATAAAAGTGTTATTTATTTTAGGGGCAGCATGGTGCTTTAGTGGTTTAGCATGTTCTCCTCTCAGCACTAGGGATTCCCGGTTCGAATCCCCATCTGGGTGGAGTTTCCATGTTCTCTCCGTGTCCGCGTGGGTTTCCTTCGGGTTCTCGGGTTTCCTCCCACAGTCCAAAAACATGGATCAAAGTCAATTGAATTCTCCAAAGTGCCCCATATAGAGTGTGTCTGTGTGAGTGAGTGTCCAGTGATAGATTGGCGTCCTGTCCTGGGTGTATCTGCCCAGCGCCCAAAACGTTCTCCCCTGGATGGGCATGGGGAACCCCCCCCTTCCCGCTACCCTAATAGAGGATAAAGCAGAAGATAATGAATGAATTCAATGCAAACGATGTATTTTAATCTTCAAACGCATTGGCAGTAAACTTCTGAAGGTTCGAATTTCACCGTGACAGTCACCTGCACAAAATAAGACTCTGAAAGACACGACAGAGACTCGTCTGCACATAGAACCAGGACTTGACCTCAGTCCAGATTCACATTTTTGGTTTCCTCCCACAGTCCAAAAAACATGGCCCAAGGTCAATTGAGTTCTCCAAATTGCCCCATATAGATAGATTGGCGCCCTGTCCTGGGTGTATCTGCCTAGTGACCGAAACATTCTCCCCTGGATGAGCATGGGGAACCCCCTCCGTGCCCATCCAGGGTGGGGGGGGATTTCCCATGCCTGTCCAGGATGGGGGGTTCCCCATGCCCGTCCAGGGGAGAGTTTTGGGGACTGGGTAAATACAGCCAACCCATCGCTGAGCACACACTCACAATATGCAGTGGTAATTTAGAACAGCTAGTTCACCTTGAAGTCGTGTCTTTGCACTGTGGGTGGAAACCAAAGAATCCACACGGACATTTGGAGAACATGGACACCCAGATTGGGATTCAAACCTGGATCCCCAGCTCTGAAAGCTGAACGTGTTAACCACCAACCCACCGTGTCCTGACCCGTTAAGTCATTATTGTGAAAATGTCCCTTCAGAGACGCCGTAGTTATGAAGTGGTGAAGCTCATGCTACACTTCTGATCACCGTCAGAACTGTAGATTGTTCTTCATCTACAACTTTCAAATGAAAAACGTTTACACACAGTAACCAAATGTTCCTCCGTTCAGCCGGATCCATCCCACTTTACATTTCACGCCTAATAAGCAAATGGCTCGGTGATCGTTACCTCACTCTGCTCCTCAGTTTGTCTCGTGTAATGTATAGAAAGGTGACGGGGGTCTGATCATCTCTTTAAGCGACCACACTCAGTTATTAACCCTTGCAATCGGGTCAGAAGGCTCCTTAACATGTCGGTGTTATAGAGACTGATCTATATGTGAGTGTTTATTTAATTAAAGGTACGTGCAGAACACTGTGAATGAGAATCCTAAAACCAAGAGACAACAATGAAGGAAACTAATGTGAAGTTGTGCTTTTAGATTGGGAATGTTGGTGAACTATGTTTTTGGTTCCATCCATCCATTATCTTCCGCTTTATTCTCTGTTAGGGTCGCGTGGGGGTTTCCCATGCCCATCCAGGGGAGAACGTTTTGGGCGCTGGGCAGATAGACCCAGGACAGGATGCCAATCCATCACTGGACACACTCACACACACACACACACACACACACACACACACTATATATGGGGCAATTTGGAGAATTCAATTGACCTTGAGCCATGTTTTTAGACTGTGGGAGGAAACCGGAGAACCCGGAGGAAACCCACATGGGGAGAACATGGAAACTCCACCCAGATTGGGATTGGAACCGGGACTCACTAGCGCTGAGAGGAGAACATGCTAAACCACTAAGCCACCGTGCCGCCCCATTCATCTTTCCATTCATTCATTATCTTCCGATTTATCCTCTATTAGGGTTGCGGGGAGGGGTTCCCCATGCCCATCCAGGGGAGAACGTTTCGGGCGCTGGGCAGATAGACCCAGGACAGGACGCCAATCGATCACTGGACACACACTCACTCACTCACACACACACACTCTATATGGGGCAATTTGGAGAATTCAATTGACCTTGAGCCATGTTTTTAGACTGTGGGAGGAAACCAGAGAACCCGGAGGAGACCCACATGGGGAAAACATGCAAACTCCACCCAGATTGGGATTCGAACCAGGAATCCCCAGCGCTGAGAGGAGAACAGTGAAGCGAATGCGATTTCTCAGTCTGTTTATGAATAAGACAAGACTTCTGGTTTTAACTCTGACCTCTATTTTGCAGAATGCTGTGTCAGATATCATTGCTCTCTCGCTCTCTCTCTCGCTCTCTCTCTCTCTCTCTCTCTCTCTCTCTCGCGCTCTCACACTCTCCTCCCTGGTGTCGGTTGACACTCTCGCACTCTTTTCCAGATCAGCTTTAATCAGACACCTTGACTTGCATTCTCTAAAAGCTCATCGTGTCGTAATGAGTGTCGCGGCTTGTTTTCTTTACCCTTAACTAAACTCTTTACATGAGCTTTCGGTTAGCAACTCCATTCCATTTTGCATGCGGTTCCTGCAGTTGGCGCTGCAGAGGACTTCATGTCTCGCGGGGGACGTTTTTAATGCGGACACTGTACAGCTGTCTGGAAAAAGTGTTTACATTTTTAAATTCTTGTGAGATTATTAAAGTTTAAATGTCAGGGAATAGGTCTCAGTGTGGGGCGTCGGTCTCAGTGTGTGGTGATGGTTGAAAGCAGAGGGTCTGTCCTAATTTCCTGACCCTCTGCTGTAATGTCCACAGTAGATCACCACGGTTACACCATCAGAACCTCACATTCATTCATAAGTATTAGCAGTGGGCAACACGGTGGCTTAGTGGTTTTGCATGTTCTCAGCACTAGGGATTCCCAGTTCGAATCCCCATCTGGGTGGAGTTTCCATGTTCTCCCCGTGTCTGCGTGGGTTTCCTCCGGGTTCTCCGGTTTTCTCCCACAGTCTAAAAACATGGATCAAGGTCAATTGAATTCTCCAAATGGCCCCATATAGATTGTGTGTGTGAGGGAGTGTGTGCCCAGTGATAGATTGGCGCCCTGTCCTGGGTGTATCTGTCCTGCGCCTGAAAGGTTCTCCGCTGTATGGTCGTGGGTCATGGAGAACCCCCCTGTGAGCCTTGTAGAGGATTTAATGGAAGATGAGTCTAAAAACACGTATTCAAGGTTAATTGACGGCTCTAAATCGCCCCTATCTAAATTGCTCTTACGGAGTGTGAGTGGGTGCCAAGAGATGGATTGGTGCCATGTTCTGTGTGTATCTGCCCAGTGTTTTAAGCATTCATGGACCCCCCCCCCCTCCCTCCCTCAATCGTGACCCTTGTAGATGATTAAGTGGAAGATAATGAGATGAGAATTGGGACACTTCATCACTCAAGTCCGGTTGCTATGATAAAATCGCTCATGCGTAGTGACTGTAGTAATAGTTGAATAAATAGAAAGTGCAGTTTTACTGCTTATTTTACATAAAGGTGCATTTTTGTGGAACGCAGCACCTCGTTTGCCTTTAGGACAGTGTCGAGGCTGCAGACACAGCAAGCAGGATTCAGCTGTGCTGACGTTTGGCTTATTCTCCATATCTGCCGTGAGGTACCCAGCTGGCCGGGTGCTCCGTCTGAACTTAATAACGTCGTGTGGATTTCCTCCTGAGGATAGCGCTCTTACTGAAGGAGGCGGCGTGCCTTGAAATCAGGCTGGAATATTTATCCGTGTTCTTATTTTAGATTAAAACACGAACTACAATTACACACTGTTCTAAGGTCAGTGTTATTTATAACGCTGCTAATTGGATGGGAAGATGTATATTCAGGTAATATATAAAAGGTAAAGCAAATAAAAACTTCTGACTTTTTTACCCAGAAATGACTTTTATTTCTGCAGTTCTGTAATTAAAGTGTGTGTCTCTGGAGGCCAAGTTTACAAGTTAATCAGATGTTTAAAGGTCTTAGTGTGTGTGTGTTATTCAGTAGAATGATGTCTGATACGGGGATACTCTCTGGGTCATTTACAATAATTCTGATCCATAGAGTTTAATAATGAAGGGTTTCTGTGAGGTGGGCTGGCAGGTCTTTCTTTCACCTGCAATTTACAAATGAGGGGTAATTGGTGCCTTCAGTGTACCCATCAGCATGTGTTAGGAATGTGGGAGATACCGGAAAACCTGGAGAACACTCCGGCACAGAGAGGACATGCTGCAGACTCTACACAATAAGAATCTTCGTTTCCCCCCCCCCCCCCCAACCTTACCAACTATAAACCCATGTTTATGTGTATTTATGTATATATGTGTGTGTGTGTGTGTGTATATGTATGTGTGTGTGTGTATGTGTGTGTGTATATACATATATATATATATATATATATATATATATGTGTGTATGTATATGTATGTATATATTATATGTGTATATATATATATATTATATGTATATAAAATGTGTGTATATAGCCATCCTCACCAACTACATACCTGTGTGTATATATATATATATATATATATATAATTATTCCAACTACACACCTCTGTGTAGATAGAGAAAGAGTGAGTAAGAGCAAAAAAATAGTGAGAGATTGAAAAAGGGCGAGAGAGGGGGAGAGACAGAGAGAGAGTGAGTGTGTAATAAGTGACCATAGACATATTTACTGAAACAAAGTACACGACATGTTCTAAAAGTTCTGATCTCCCAAAATCCTCTGCAGTTTAACGTAGAAGAGCAGAATTCACACACTCACTCACACACACACACCTTTATTTCATACCTGGTTTTATTAAATCCGTTTTCCTCTTGCTCTGTTTATGGCGCAGGTTGCATTCGCTGTTCTAAATGTTTTGGATGCGTTTCAAATGAAATTCTTTCATTAGTTTTATTTCCCACTGCAGTTTGTTATTCAGGACGGTTATCATTCTAACTTTCTTCAAAGGGTTTAACGCAGCCGTATGTCAGAGTGGCTTCACAAGGACCGAACTTTCAGACGCAGACTGTAATTACATCCTCAACTGCACCTGAATTATAGGGTTTCAACAGCCTGTGGTTTTTAAACAAGGCAGAAAATTCATTACACACAAAACTCGACCACTTCCTCGATTGTTTACACAAACTGCAGTTCCAAATTTCCATTGGTGTTTCATTTTAAATGCTGGATAATTTAAGCAAGTGCAATTGTCAGGAATAATGAATAAACCTAAATAAAGTGACTGACGTGGGGTCTCTATAGAATGTTCTGAAGGATCTTTATTTTTTCTAAGCCTAATTTTGTAAACATTGTTTTATTTGCACGTAAATTTAGTGAGTTTAAAAAAAGGATGTACATTAGTAAATGGGCACTACAGCATCAACCAGCTAGGTTTGTATAGTAGCAGTTAAAAGTTAGGCCACGCCCCTTCTGCTTCCATTATCTATTTCCTCCACTTATCATATAGATGGACTTTGTAGTTTTATAATTACAGACTGTAGTCCATCTGTGTTCTTTGTTGTTGTTGGTTCTCTGTTGGTCAGGAGCATCACAGAACAGGTATCATTTGGGTGGTGGATTGTTGATTGTCAGTTCTGCAGTGACACTGATGTGGTGAGGGGGGGTTTCTGGAGTTTCATTTCTCCACCTCAGTGACACTGCTGGGATAGGACTAATGCCCCCACCCAATAATCCCTGCTCTGTGGTGGTACTATTGGGGTTCTGAGAATTAGAACAGAGTACACAGTATGTACTGTAGAACACACACAGATGGACTACAGAATGGAGTTGTAGAACTACAAAGTCCATCTTTACAGAAAGTGGAACTGAGAACAATAACAAGTTGAACATTAAGGGCACACCCAAACTTTTGACCGGTTCTGTATGTTTATTAGTGAAGGTGTCGTGTTACTTTTACGTTGTGATGTATCGTCAGTGAAACCTCTGTCTTTAGAGATTCAGTTCAGTCTGAAATGTGAATAATGAAGCTGATCTCAGATCAGTTTAAAATCAAGGCTTCTCATTCGTGTTGTTTAATTGATGAGGTTCCCCGTGCCTGACCCGGACCTCGTGAGTGCCCCTCTGCATGGCAGGGGTCATTAATAATTCAGCTTTGTTGTAAAATTTGTAAAACGTATTAAAATAAACCCTGTTTTTTTTTTTGCTAATGCTTTCCAACATTATATATAAATATCACTTTACTGTGTGGCTGCAGCTTTATTATTAGAATTCTTGGAAGGAAGTTCAAAGAATGGACCGATCAGTGGGGGATTCCTTCTTCTTGAGCGGCCGGTCAGTGTTAATGGTGTCGAGAGCCTTAACCCTCATTGCTCCAGGGATGTTGTTTAACCCTGTGCTCACCTTGTAAGTCGCTTTGGATTAAAGTGTCCAATAAATGACCAAATTTATGTATCAAGATTGTAAGGGGTGGCACGGTGGCTTAGTGGTTGGCATGTTCTCCTCTCAGCACTAGAGATTCCCGGTTTGAATTACCATCTGGGTGGAGTTTCCATGTTCTCCCTGTGACCCCGTGTCCGTGTGGGTTTCCTCCGGGTTCTCTGGTTTCTTCCCACAGTCCAAAAACATGGATCAAGTCAATTCAATTCTCCAAATTGCCCCATATACAGTGTGTTTGTGTGAGTGTGTGCTCAGTGATAGATTGGCGCCCTGTCCTTGGTCTATCTGCCCATCGCCTGAAACTTTCTCCCCTGGATGGGCATGAGGAACCTCACCGTGACCCTAATAGAGGATAAAGCGGAAGATAATAAATAAATGAATGATTGTAAGGCTGTTAATGTATAAAGGGATTCTGTTTAGTCGTTATTAGAAATCAGGTTCCGTCCATCAGATCAGAGTGTGATGTCATTTGAATGAGTCCCATCGTCAAAGTCCCTTTGATCCTCAGTGCAGGTTAAAGTCTTTAAGGTCATTAATGACACTTGGGTGATGTTGTGGATGACGAGCTGATGAAAAGCTGTTGAAGTTAGGACAATAATTGAGTAGCAGATTATCTGTAATGACTTTTTACCAATACGTCACAAATTTAACATCTAAGACCCGTCTGTACCTCGATTATTTTCACCTTTAGTTTTCGATTATTAGTACTCTTATCATTACATCTATTTTAGCTTCATCTGTTTGTATGTGGTTCCTGCAACACATGACAACACATGAGTAAATTTTTAAAAAATCCATCCATTATCTTCCACGTTATCCTCTACTACAGTCGCGGGTGGGGGAGGGGGTTCCCCATGCCCATCCAGGGGAGAACATTTCGGGCGCTGGGCAGATACACCCAGGACAGGGTGCCAATTTATCTCTGGGCACACACTCATTTACACATACACCTCTATATGGGGCAATTTTTGGAGAACTCAATTGACTTGATCCATGTTTTTGGACTGTGGGAAAAAACCGGAGAACCCAGAGGAAACCCACAGGGAGAACATGGAAACTCCACCCAGATTGGGATTCAAACTGGGAATCCCTAGCGCTGAGAGGAGAACATGCTAATCACCAAGCCACCGTGCTGTCCCAATAAATGAACTAATTAGTGGTAATTAAGAAATTTTTGTTTTCTGTGGATAAATTGTTAATTTTTTTTTTTTTTTTTTTTTACCAAATTTTATATTTCACAAGCAGAATTAATTCAGGATAAAGGAATAAAAAGTAAAGGAATTTAAAGACTTTGCCTGTTTATTTATGACGTGTCAGTGTTGTGGTTATTTCTTGTTATGAGGGGTTTGTGTTTTTTTTTTTTTTTTTTTTTTTTTTTTTTTTTTTTTTTTTTTTTTTTTTTTTTGGTCCTCCTCAGTCAGTTGTAATAAATTTGGAGGGGAATCGAGTACAGAACGAATGAGGCAGCTAGAAAAGCGCTCGCTGTTCCGCCGTGTTTCTCTCTGCCAGCAGTTCTGCTGATTTCTGAGTAAGCGCTGATGCTGAACACTTTTATTCTTGTTCCTTTGTGCCCCAGAGCTTCTCCTTAGATCCTCAATTTTAAAGAATTTGTCATTAGTACTTAAATAGATCTGGCCTGTGTGTGTGTGTGTGTGTGTGTGTGTGTGTGTGTGTGTGTGTGTCAGATGGGAAAATGTCTGTGAAACGCTGGCTGCATTGCTCACCGTGTCTGCTGCTGTGATTTAGAAGCATATCATCTGAGTGGGACCACCCACGTTAAAGCAGGTGGACCTTTTCTACACCACATTCTTCAGGTTCATACTGAAGTATTATTAATTAATTACATTTTTGGCGGCACGGTGGCTTAGTGGTTGGCATGTTCTCCTCTCAGCACTAGGGATTCCCGGTTTGAATCTCAATCTGGATGGAATTTCCATGTTCTCCCCGTGTCCGCGTGGGTTTCCTCCGCGTTCTCCAGTTTCCTCCCACAGTCCAAAAACATGGAACAAGTCAATTGAATTCTCCAAATTGCCCCATATAGAGTGTGTCTGTGTGAGTGAGTGTGTGCCCAGTGATGGATTGGCATCCTGTCCTGGGTGTATCTGCCCAGCGCCCGATTCGTTCTCCCCTGGACCCCCCCCCCCTCCGCAACGCTAATATAGGATAAACCGGAAGATAATAAATGAATGAATAATTACTTTTCTTTTTTTTGAGCTTTGGAAAAGGTTCCGTTTTGGGTTCTAGTCGACGTCCGCGCTCGTTCATGTGGACGTGTCGAACCTTAACATTTATAGCAGCAATTGTAATAATCCCACTCGAATCGGACGTCGGAATTTGGTCTGGAACAATCGGGCCGTTGTCATTTCCAAACCCTTCCACGGTCGGGGGGGGGGGGGGGCAATCTGCTGTGTCAGCTGTGATGCAGGCTTTCTTGAGCAATGAGGTTGAGCAATGAAGGTTGGAGAAATCTTAGGCTGATAACCCAGGGGAGCGAGGAGCACTGGAGCACAGCCTAGGGGCGGGGGGTGGGGTGGGGGTGTTCCAAAGTATTACATGGCAGATACATAAACATTAACAAATAAATCTTTCACCTTTTTACTAATGATTTCTGTACATGAGGCATGTTAAGTCCTTTTTAAGTTTTTAGATAGTTTTGCACCTACAACTCCAGTTGGTTGGGGCAGTCATAGGCTTGTGGGTAATAAACCGGCCTTGTGACCTGAAGGTCCCTGGTTTGAGTCCCACCAAGTGCTATGACTGAAGTGTCCTTGAGCAAGACACTCAACACAAATTGAGTCCCTATTCACATCCAGGGGAGAACGTCTCGGGCGCTGGGCAGATACACCCAGGACAGGACACCAATCCATCACTGGGCACACACTCACTCACACACTATATATGGGGCAACTTTCATTCGTTCATTATCTCCCGCTTCATCCTCTATTGGGGTCGCGGGGGGTTCCCCATGCCCATCCAGGGAAGAACGTTTCAGGCGCTGGGCAGATACACCCAGGACAGGGCGCCAATCCATCGCTGGGCACACACACACTCACAGACACACTCTACATGGGGCAATTTGGAAAACTCAATTGACCTTGATCCATGTTTTTGGACTGTGGGAGGAAACCGGAGAACCCGGAGGTAACCCACACAGGCACGGGGAGGACATGGAAACTCCACCCAGATGGGGATTCGAACCGGGAATCCCTAGCGCTGACAGGAGAACATGCTAAACCACTAAGCCACTGTGCCACCCTAAATGGAACTTATTATTATAGGTACCTAATTAGGCGTAAGGATTTGTTCTGCCGGTTGTGTAACTGTTGCTACATGTTATTGAGTAATTTCTGATAATGTGGATGAAATGTTGAGTAACGAGCACATGGTGCATCAAAAGGATTATCTTCTCTGGAGTTTCTCGCATTGGGTTGTTGGACATGATCGACCACAGCACAGATCCCACCACAGATCAGCAGAGGAGGGGGTTGTTGGGTGTACAATCGTTCGCTTCGGCTCGTTTTTGATGAGCTGCTTGATGAGAACGCCGTGATGCTCATAATGAGCCGTGCTCATGTTTGAACTCACCAACAATGCTCCCCGTTATAGTGAAGGACGGTCAGCCGTCCCTCATGGTCCTCTTCGTCATGGACATAACTGCACCCTCTGAGCTGAGGCACTTCCACAGACAATGAGACACGCAACGCTGCACTCTCATTAGTCTCCATGTGTGATGATGCTTCATGACAATCGTGTTAGTCACCACAGAAGACTGATCCTGCGCTTATTCAACCTCCTAAACGAGGTCTGTTAGAGGTTTCAGGACCAGCGCTTGTCCCAGGTCTACAAGACGCTCCTTGTTGAGTCACCATCACGGTGTCTCTGATATAAATACATATAGAGTCCGCACTTTGTTTTTCTGATCTTAACTATGTTCATTAATATACAACCAGACATCCATCATCTTCTGCTTTATCCTGTACGAGGGTTGTGGGGGGGTTCCCCATGCCCCAGGGGAGAACGTTTCAGGCGCTGGGCAGATACACCCAGGACAGGGCGCCAACCCATCGCTGGGCACACACTCACTTACACAGACACACTCTATATGGGGCAATTTGGAGATTTCAGTTGACTTTGATCCATGTTTTTGGACTGTGGGAGCAAACCGGAGAACCCGGAGGAGACCCATGCGGACACGGGGAGAACATGGAAACTCCACCCAGATTGGGATTCGAACTGGGAAACCCTAGTGCTGAGAGGAGAACATGCTAAACCATTAAGCCACCGTGTGGTGCCACTAAATACTACTGTTAAATATTGATGGTGGTGCTGTGGTTCGCACTCTCAGTGCTGGGGATCCAGCTTTGAATCTCGATCTGTGTGGAGTTTCCATGTTCTCCCCATGTCCGCATGGGTGTCCTCCGGGTTTTTGGGTAGTCCAAACATTGATGCAAGCTGAATTGGTTGCTCCAAATTGCCCCATATTGTGAGATTGTGTGTGTGCTCAGCGATTGATTGACGCCCCGTTCTGGGTGTGCCTGCTCGGTGCTAAAATGTTCTCCCCTGTATGAACATGGGGAACACCAACACCCCTATAGTGTGAGCCCAGCAAATAGATTAGCGCTTTGTCCTGGATGTAACTGTCCAGCATCTGAACTGTTATCTGCTGTATGGACATGGGACACCCCCCCCCCTCACCCCCCAAGACCCTAGTGGATTAAGATGCTAATGCAACTTCCATGAGCTTTAACCTAACAGCTATAATGCACATGATGGATTAAAGAAGGTCAAGGGCCTCTCTCAAGGGTCCACACTGGTACCACCCAATGGATTTGGGGTTCAAACCCTCTACCATCAGTGAGGGAAAGAGAGATAGACATAGAGATATGGATATTAAAGGAACGATACCTGCAGGTTTGTGATCCTTTGTACACTGTTTGTAAATCTGGGTTTGGTTTCAGCAGGTTTTAATCCACCTTCTTAAGTTTAAGTCTGGATTAATTCCACGTCCAGGAAGCCATCATGCTGTGGGGATTTCCTGGGGGATGAGACTAAAGCCCGTCATTAATGAGCACATTGCTGCAGTATCTAAACACACGAGGACCTCCAGCAAAGGTTCTGCTGTAGAATGAATTAGAACTCTATCTCCTGTTTGAGTCAGGATGTGGTCACTGCTGCCGTCCAGACAAACGGCTAAAGAAAGAAATCATGAGTATTTAGTTGTCATTCATTCATTATCTTCCGCTTATCCTCTATTAGGGTCGCGGTGGGGTTCCCCATGCCCATCCAGGGGAGAACATCTCGGGCACTGGGCAGATAGACCCAGGACAGGGCGCCAATCCATCGCTGGGCACACACTCACTCACACAGACACACTCTATATGGGGCAATTTTTGAGAATTCAATTAACTTGTTCCATGTTTTTGGACTGTGGGAGGAAACCGGAGAACCCGGAGGAAACCCACGCAGACACGGGGAGAACATGGAAACTCCATCCAGATGGGGATTCGAACCGGGAATCCCCAAAGCTGAGAGGCGAACGTGCTAAACACTAAGCCACCGTGCCGCCTGTATTTAGTTGTTTTATCTAAAAATATAAAAACATTAACTTATAAGACGTCTTAGATATTTATTTCATGGAAAAATGAGGAAAAAAAACCTTAGACAGAGCCATCCATTCATTCATTCATTATCTCCCGCTTTATCCTCTATTAGGGTCGTGGGGGGGTTCCCCATGCCCATCCAGGGGAGAAGGTTTCGGTCGCTGGGCAGATACACCCAGGACGGGGGGGGGGGCAATCTATCACTGGGCACACACTCACTCACACAAATATGGGGCAATTTGGAGAACTCGATTGACTTGATCCATGTCTTTGGACTGTTGTTTGGATACAATTTAAAAACTAAAGGTTTAGTGACTTTTTAGTGAGTTTTTTTGGTCTTTTTTGTGATGTATAATTATATAAAGGGTTTTGTAATTGTATGACTGACTTCAGTTATATAACTTACTTATTTTGTACATGTGGGGGTGTGAGAGAGTAGAGGTAAAATAAATTGGGAGAGAAAAGCCTGAGAAAGAAGGATCGAGAGAGAGGAATGAGAGTGAGGGGGCAACAGAGAGAGTGAGGGGGCAACAAAGAGAGTGAGGGGGCAACAGAGAGAGTGAGTGAGAGGGCGAGTGAGAGGGCAACTGAGAGAGTGAGTGGGAAAGAGAGGGCAACTGAGAGAGAGAGTGAGGGGGCAACTGAGAGAGTGAGAGGGCAACAGAAAGCGTGAGTGGGAAAGAGAGGGCAACAGAGAGAGAGTGAGAGGGCAACAGAGAGAGAGTGAGTGGAAAAGAGAGGGCAACAGCGAGAGAGTGAGTGGGAAAGAGAGGGCAACAGAGACGGTGAGAGGGCAACAGAGAGAGTGAGTGGGCCAGAGGGAGCGAGAGAGAGGAGAGGGCGAGTGGACCAGAGGGATTGAGGGAGAGAGGGCAAGTGGACCAGGGAGAGGAGAGGGAGCGAGAGAAAGGAGAGCAAGTGGACCAGGGAGAGGAGAGGGTAAGTGGACGAGAGGGAGCAAGAGAGAGAGAGGGAGAGAGAGAGGAGAGGGCGAGTGAGAGAGAAGAGAGCGAGTGGACTATAGGGAGAGAGAGGAGAGATAGTGGACCGGTGGAAGCAAGAGAGCGGAGAGGGAAGTGAGAGGGAGATGGGTGAGTGTGATGGAGTAAGAGAGAGAGTGAGGTGGGCGAGTGGAACTGAGAGAGAGAGTTCCTCCGTGTTCCTAACGATCCTGTTAATTAAATTCAATGTTTAATTGTCATTAAAACTGTGACTGAAAGCAGAGGAGCATCCTGGTGTCTGGCGCCTCCTGCAGGTTGAGTATTCAGGCCTGTGTGTTGATGCAGCTTCTGATGGCAGTGCTGAAGGACGGGACCATGTGACCGTCTGTCCTGCGGCTGCCGTTCACACTTTGCTGTCTCAGCGTTCGTTGATTCTCGAGTTGTTGGTTTTAGTTCTTACTTGAGCGTCTGATTATTGGGTCCTGTCCCGTCCCATGCCTCCACTCATGACATATTCATCAGAACCTCGTGCCGCTCATTGTTTCCGTTTTGCCCGCTCCTCCGTCCTCCGTCCTCCGTCTCGGGTATCGTTCCATCCTGAGGGAGCGTCAGTTTACACAGCGAGGTCAGCTCCTCCGAACCGAGGAGTGGAGGGAGTTCAGCACAGCTCAGGATTCATTCATTCATTCATTATCTTCCACTTTATCCTATATTAGGGTCGTGGGGGGGTTCCCCATGCCCATCCAGGGGAGAAGGTTTCGGGCGCTGGGCAGATACACCCAGAACAGGACGCCAATCTATCACTGGGCACATACTCACTCACACAGACACACTCTATATGGGGCAATTTGGAAACCACAATTACTTTCTGCGAGTGTCAGTAGATGCGTTTGGTACCAGAGGAACTGTTTTATAGTTCATAGAACTGCAGGAAACCGGGAGCAGTCTAGTTCTTAGAACCTTAAGGTACCGTTTGGCTCTTTTGTGGAGAACCTGTCAGTAGGTTGTTAGTTCCCGGTGTAATTAGGCAGTCTGAATCCAGAGCAGGCGGCACGGTGGCTTAGTGGTCGCCATGTTCTCCTCTCAGCACTAGGGATTCCCAGTTCCAATCCCCATCCAGGTGGAGTTTCCATGTTCTCCCCGTGTCCGCGTGGGTTTCCTCCGGGTTCTCCGCTTTCCTCCCACAGTCCAAAAACATGGATCAAAGTCAACTGAAATCTCCAAATTGCCCCATATAGAGTGTGTCTGTGTAAGTGAGTGTGTACAGTGATAGATTGGCGTCCTGTCCTGGGTGTATCTGCCCAGCGCCCAAAACGTTCTCCCCTGGACAACTCTTTCCCAACAGTCCCATCCATCCATTATCTTGTGCTTCATCCTCTACTGGGGTCAAGGGGGCATGTTTTGGGCACTGGACAGATGGACGGGGGGGTTCCCCATTCCCATCCAGGGGAGAACGTTTCGGGCGCTGGGCAGATACACCCAGGACAGGGGGGCAATCTATCCCTGGACACACACTTACTCACACAGACACACTCTATATGGGGCAATTTGGAGATTTCAATTGACCTTGAATCCGTGTTTTTGGACTGTGGGAGGGAACCGGAGAACCCGGAGGAAACCCACACGGACATGGGGAGAACATGGAAACTCCGGTCCCCAAATTCAGTTGTCTAATTCCTGTAGTAAACAGTTCCATGAAGTATAAAACAGCTCCACCGGTGCCAAAGTGTCCATAGTGACCCCGGCTTTGGGAAGTGTTGAATAATCGCGTCCGGTTTCTTGCCCACAGTCTTCACGCTGAATGTGGTTGGTGCACCAACCTCCCACTGATTTGAGGAAACCGTTCTGCGGTTGATAAATGACGTCTGTTCTGTTATCGGACCCGGACAGCCGCGCCATTCATACCCTGAATTTACTGTAAGCACACAGTTCTCACGGACCACAACGGAACGGCTTCATTGGTCGGACTTCTGAATGTGTGCCAGGTTCTAATAGAGCTGAATAGTGAAGCATGTGAACCCCCCCCACCCCCCCACCCCACCCCTCTGCACTCTTCTCTTTATGTCCAACTATCTCCTGAATCTGATTTACAGAGGAGGGGGGCTCGTTGCATTGAGTTCTAGAATGATCTGCTCAGAGTCTTCAGGTTCTCATTACTGTCTGTCTGTGTGTGTGTGTGTGTGTGTGTGTGTGGAGGGTTCATCAGGACATGTTCTCTTACAATCACACTAAAAAAAAAAGAAAAATGCACAAAAATCACAAAGAAATTTACATGAAACAATAAAATTATCTGCTAATATTCATCCATTATCTTCCGCTTTGTCCTCTATTAGGGTCGCGGAGGGGGGGGGGGGTTCCCCATGCTCATCCAGGGAAGAACATTTCGGGCGCTGGGCAGATAGACCCAGGACAGGACGCCAATCTATCACTGGGCACACACTCGCTCACACAGACACACTCTATATGGGGCAATTTGGAGAATTCAATTGACCTTGATCCATGTTTTTGGATTTTGGGAGGAAACCGGAGAACCCGGAGGAAACCCACGTGGACACGGGGAAAACATGGACAGTCCACCCAGAATCCCTAGTGCTGAGAGAAGAACATGCTAACCCCTAAGCCACCGTGCTTCCTATCAGCCGATATACTGAGTAAATGAATTTCTTGAAATATGAAATGGTTTTAAAAAAAAAAAATTAAAAGAAGAAAAGAAAATTAAAAACCCAGATTATTAATCTCACAAGTCAAACTCAGTTGTGACCCTTTGGTCCAGATTTTTTTGAAAGATTTTTGCAGTGTAGCTGTGATGGTGGTTTTCTTTGGAATGTCTTCTGGCCGTAGCGTTTGGAATTCTAATCCTAGAAGTATTTTCCACACTTTTTTTCATTCATTCATTCATTCATTTATTCATTATCTTCCGCTTTATCCTCTATTAGGGTCGCGGTGGGGTTCCCCATGCCCATCCAGGGGAGAACGTTTCAGGCGCTGGGCAGATAGACCCAGGACAGGACGCCAATCTATCACTGGACACACACTCACTCACACAGACACACTATATATGGGGCAATTTGGAGGATTCAATTGACTTGATCCATGTTTTTGGACTGTGGGAGGAAACCGGAGAACCCGGAGGAAACCCACGCGGACACGAGGAGAACATGGAAACTCCACCCAGATGGGGATTCGAACCGGGAATCCCTAGTGCTGAGAGGAGAACATGCCAAACCACTAATCCACCGTGCCCCCTGCACTCCTCCATATTCAGGAATAAATATATTACCGGACTTAATGAAGCAGTGTTGAATGTTTTCTCGAGTTTGGTTTGTTCTCTCATCTGTCTGGTGCACTTTGCTGCTTCATGTTCTACAGACTTTCTTCTCCACGCTCACATTCTTCTTGCTCTGTGGTATCACTGGTGCAGTTGTTTTGGGGTGTGGTTTCATGTCTCACCACCTCCCTGCTCTTATTTTTGGCTCGTTCCTGAATCTCTTAGGCAGCAGTGGTTTGAAGTAGGTTACAGTTTAATAATGTTAAATGCCTTCATTTTTTATTATCAGGTCACCTGATCACTAGGTCATCTGTACATGGCTGTTCTACACTTGATGCTGCCTGGCTGCTCAAGAAGGTCCTTCATTGAGCCTCGGTCCTCACAAAGTTTCTTCCTTAAAATATCAACATAACATGGAGGGTTTTTTTTTCCTTGCCACTGTCGCTTCGGCTTGCTCTTTGATGGTTTCAGGCTTTTAAAACTGTAAAGCGGCTTTGTGACTGTGCTATTGTAAAAAAAGCACTATAGAAATAAATTACTGTGTGTATATTTGTATATTTGTGTGTGTATGTGTGTGTATATATATATATATATATATATATATATATATATATATATATTCAGACGAAGTGGGCAAATTTATCCATCCATCCATTATCTTCCACTTTATCCTCTATTAGGGTCGTGGTGGGGTTCCCCATGCCCATCCAGGCGAGAACATTTTGGGCACTGGGCAGATACACCCAGGACAGGGCGCCAATCTATCACAGAACAGACACACTCTATATGGGGCAATTTGGAGAACTCAATTGACTTGATCCATGTTTTTGGACTGTGGGAGGAAACTGGAGAACCCGGAGGAAACCCACCCAGATGGGGATTCGAACCGGGAATCCCTAGTCCTACAAAACGAAAGTGCTGACCCCTAAGCCACTGTGCCGCCCCAATTTATCTATAGAAAACAAATTTAAATAATTACCACTAATTAGTTAATAAATTTGGTAATTTATTTGGTTATATATACGGGGCAATTTGGAGAATTCACTTGACCTTGAGCCATGTTTTTGGACTGTGGGAGGAAACCCACGCGGACACTGGAATCCCTGGTGTGGAAAGAGGAACATGCTAACCACTAAACCACCTTGTCGCCCCCTGTAAGTTTGTATTAAGTTTTTTTTTTTTCTGGATGCATAAACTAAACAGAAACAGAAGCATGCCTGCCTCACTGCCTGTTCAAGTGCTGCCTCACTCACTCGCCCTACGCTACCCCCATAGTGGGGGCCTTTCCTGCCTCTTAAAAGGTATTGGGGGTGCACTACATCACACGCCGTCTCTCACTGCGTGTTTAAGTCTCTGGTTGGATGAATGGACTTGCTGCAGTGCAGTGGAACGCAGGGGGAGATGGTCGTGTATCTGTTCTGTACTGTAACAGAATGAAGCCTCTGCATGCTCTGGGTCTCAGTTCTTCAGTGATGGCTTTTTTTCGGATGGTGTGAGTCCTGAAGGCTTGTGAACGTCTTTGGTGCGCGAGTGTCCGACACCCTGCCTGAAGGCATTCGTCAGCCAGACAATAGGACCTTTGTCCTGAACACACCCTGACCCACCGACTGCTTTACCTGCAACAAGTGCACCTGGCTCTCAACGTTTCCTGCAGGACTCGCACACGTGGCGTACTTTTCAAATTTGGCGTGGTGGGACATTTGCATTTTTCTGGAGCCACACTACCCAACAAGACCACCATCTTCTTTCCATTCCCCCTCCCCCCCTCCTGTATCCTCACAGTGCCCCCCCCTCCCCTCCCCAAAGTGTGATTAGAGAGGAGTGACACATGCTGCACCTATAATCCTTTAGTACAAATACTTTATGAAACACTTGGAAGATCTGGAGTGGATTCTCTAAAGAGCCGGGGCGTTCTTTAAAACCAGGTTTATGTTTAAAACATGTGACCACGGGGATTTGATCTAGTACTAAACACTGCGGCTCAAGTTCTCTGAATAAAGACTTAATGTTTTTTTGTAATCTGAAGCACAGAGCTCCATCTAGTGGTACAAACGTTCTAACACATCACTTTGGCACTTTGGGCAGCACTTTGGCCATGGTGGTTAAAAATTCTGCTGCGAATTAGACATGTTTATTAGTTATTTTATTTTATCTGTATATATCAAGAGCAAAAATAAAAAAATTCAAAAAATGATTATATATATATATGGCGGCACGGTGGCTTAGTGGTTAGCACGTTCGCCTCCCAGCGCTAGGGATTCCCGGTTTGAATCCCCATCTGGCGGGATTTTCCATGTTCTCCCCGTGTCAGCGTGGGTTTCCTTCGGGTTCTCCGGTTTCCTCCCACTGTCCGAAAACATGGATCAAGTCAATTGAGTTCTCCAAATTGCCCCATATAGAGTGTGTTTGTGTGTGAGTGAGTGTCCAGTGATAGATTGGCGCCCTGTCCTGGGTGTATCTGCCCAGTGCCCGAGACGTTCTCCCCTGGATGGGCATGGGGAACCCCACCGCGACCCTAATAGAGGATAAAAGCGGAAGATGAATGAATTTTTGCTCTTGATATATACAAATGTAAGATCTTAATATTTGCATAATTATTATTTATTATAAAACCCATAATGCACATAAAAACACAGGAGATGTTTTTGTAAATGTAAAAACCATGTGTTTGACCTGATATGGGATGACAGATAACAGATAATGTATTATCGTGTGGCTCTGCCATCAACACAGGGTGGTTCTAGGTGGTCTCGGTCCTTTTTTTTGTGGAACGTTCTCCACCTGAATCGACTTGAAGTGGATTCTCATGTTTTATCCTTTAAAGTCTATATTTTCTTTGAGATGTGAATGTGTGTTTGCACTGCAATTGTGTTAAGAAGACCTTTGCACAGTAAGAGCTGGGATAGGCTCCAACGATCATTTGTTACTCAATAAACAAAACAATTAGAATTGCACCTTATTTATTCTTTTGTGTGATTGTACTGCTGTAATATAAATTGTAGATTCATTCATTCATCCATTATGTTCCGCTTTATCCTATATTAGGGTTGCGGGGGGGGTTCCCCATCCAGGGGAGAAAGTTTCGGGTGCTGGGCAGATACACCCAGGACAGAATGCCAATCTATCACTGGGCACACACTCACTCACTCACACAGACACACTCTACATGGGGCAATCTTTTGGACTGTGGGAGGAAACCGGAGAACCTGGAGAAAACCCACGCGGACAGGGGGAGAGCATGAAAACTAATATTTGGGATTCGAACCGGGAATTCCTAGTGCTGAGAGGAGAACATGCCAACCACTAAGCCACGGTGCCGCCCTAAATTGTAGATAAAAATTTTAATTGTGTGTGTGTGTGTGTGTGTGTGTGTGTGTGTATATATATATATATATATCATTTTTTTTTTTTTTTTTTGGTTAATTTATCTTTTATTATGGTTGTGGCCCAAAACACAGGGTCAGCTTTGATCCAACCCACCTGGAGCAATGGGGGTTATGGGCCTTCCTAGAACCCACAATGGTAAAATTGAATGGAATTGGGATTTGAACCCCCAACCTTCAGATTTATAACTCACCACCCTAAACACTGAGCTACCCGTTCCTCCCAGGTTTAAATGCACCTGTCTGCTTTTACTACAAACATTTCTTTACTAAACCCTATAAAATACTCCATGAAAAAGAGCACAGCAGCCGGTTGTTCAGTAGCTCGGTCAGTAGGTGGCAGCAGTGTTCCGTCAGACGGACAGCGTTTGATCTCAGACCTTTAGTTTGTATTTTTTCCTCCACATGGCTGTTTTTGTTCCTCTGATCTGAACCTATCCGAGCTGAAGGAGCAGAGCTGCAGCCCGTCTTCATCGCTCCTCATCCTCATCTGTTCAGGTTTCATTTCTTCTTCCAGAGTTCATGTTATAGGTCTTCAGGGTCGTATAAAAGGTTTAGGGAACTCTGATGCTGCAGCACAGTTCCAGGCTGGAACGCAGGATCTGGCTTGAACGGATGAAAAAGGAATTTAATTTAGGAACGTTTTGGACTAATGGGTCCCTGTCCAGCACCTCTGTCTCTTGCATCATCTACCCACATGTGTAACCTCAGGAAATTACATCTGAGAGACGATGCTGAAATGTTTTTGAGAAGTTTTATGATCCAGAGACGCGCACACAGACGTTTGATGCTGTGAACTAATTCATTGAGTAAATCTACGGCTTCCTACCTTATGCGTTTGCATCATTCGAACATCAAACTATTCTCTCTGAACTGTGTGTCCTTTGTTGTTGTTAGTCCTCTGTTGGTTCTCTGTTCTCTGTTGGTCAGCAGCATCACAGAACAGGTATCATTTGGGTGGTGGATTGTTTATTATCAGTTCTGCAGTCACACTGATGTGGTGAGGGGGTGTTGCTGGAGTTTCATTTCTCCACCTCAGTGACACTGCTGGGATAGGAAAAATGCACCCACCCAATAACCCCTGCTCTGTGGTGCTACTATTGGGGTTCTGATCATTAGAACAGAGTACACAGTATGTACTGTAGAACACAAACAGATGGACTACAGAATGGAATTATAGAACTACAATTGTTATTCATTAGTCCCCTGTTGGTTCTGTGTTCTCTGTTGGTCAGGAGCATCACAGAACAGGTATCATTTGGGTGGTGGATTGTTTGTCAGTACTGCAGTGACACTGGTGTGGGGGGGGTTAGTGTAGTTTCATTTCTCCACCTCGGTGACACTGCTGGGATAGGAATAATGCACCCACCCAATAACCCCTGCTCTGTGGTGCTACTATTGGGGTTCTGATCATTAGAACAGAGTACACAGTATGTTCTGTAGAACACAAACAGATGGACTACAGAATGGAATTAAACAACTACAAAGTCCATCTTTACAGAAAGTGGAACTGAGAACATGGACAATAAGTGGAGCAAAAAGGGGGTGTGGCCAAACTACCCTTCCAACATTCTAATGATGTTAACACAAAATGTATAACACAATCAGATAAAGTAATGTTTGTGGAATAGAGAGTACAGAATTTGGGGGATACACCCAGGACAGGACGCCAAGCCATCGCTGGACACACACTCACTCACACACACACTCTATATGGGGCAATTTGGAGAATTCAATTGACTTGATCCTATTTTTGGACTGTGGGGGGAAACCAGAGAACCTGGAGGAAACCCACGTGGACACGGGGAGGACATGGAAACTCCACCCAGATGGGAATTCGAACCGGGAATCCATAGGCCTGAGAGGAAAACATGCCAATCACTAAGCCACTGTGCCGTCCCAGTCCAGACCAAAGTTACTAATTTGTTCTTGTTTACTGATGTGTGTGTGTGTGTGTGTGTGTGTGTGTGTGTGTGCACCATCTTAACAAATGTGTCTGATCTCTGTTTTAGGGTTGTCAATGGCCTAACCCTGGACCTGCAGCTTTCTCCTGGCGGGGTGGCTGTGTAACTCTCTCAGTCGCACTGCAGCGGTGATCCGGTGGCTAAAGCACATCACCTACAGGAGGAAGGCACGTAACCGTATCCAACCATGCCGGCGCTTTCAAATGGAGGTCCCGATGCAGGTACCGCACCGATGCCACTTTAAGTTTTAATTCACGCACCTGTAACTGTTACAGAGGAATCATTATAATGCAATAATAAAATGGAACGCCGCCAGAAATCACAGCAACAATGCACAAGTTCTGTTTTTATTTATTTCTTCATCCGTTCATCCATTATCTTCCGCTTTATCCTCCACTAGGGTTGCGGGGGGGAGGGTTCCCCATGCCCATCCAGGGAAGAACGTTTCGGGCGCTGGGCACGCACAAACACACTCACACAGACACACTCTATATGGGGCAATTTGGAGAATTCAATTGACCTTGATCCATGTTTTAGGACTGTGAGAGAAAAGAGAACATGCCCAGCCTGGAGCATTGAATTATAACCTCCATTAAAATTAGGCTCTTTAAGGTGGAACTGTAACATTTGGACATTTTTAAAAGGAGCTGATTTATTCCTGCAGTTTTAAGAAATGTAAATAGGTTCCCGTGGAGATCCACATTGCAGGTTTCCAAAAACCTGACCTCATGTCAGAAGACCTGACTATTGTGTACGTCTATGAGGATTGATGATGATGATGATGATGATGGGGTGTGTGTGTGTGATGGGGTGTGTGTGTGTTTATTGGATGTTGGAATGCTCAGGTTGATTGTTGCTGGTGTATTCTGTACGCTGACTCCAGAATCCAGGCCGTCTTTTACATCTCCATCCATCCATCCATTATCTTCTGCTTGTCCGGGGTTCGGGTCGCGGGGGCAGCACCCGAAGAAGGGAGACCCAGACCTCCCTCACCCCAGCCACCTCCACCAGCTCGATTGGAGGAACCCCGAGGCGTTCCCAGACCAGCTAAAAGCAACAAGACCACGAGATACTTAAACTTCTCCACTAGAGGCAAGATCCGATGGGGGATACACCCAGGACAGGACGCCAATCCATCGCTGGACACACACTCACTAACACAGACACAC
>JAFMOD010000119.1:1145815-1156584 GCA_019802435.1 Corydoras maculifer
TAAATACACGGTGTGTGTTGCTGCGGCGAGAGAGAGGGAGAGAGAGAGAGTGGGAACGATGGAGAGAGAGAGAGAATGATGAGAGAGAGAGAGGGAACGATGAGAGAGAGGGAACGATGAGAGAGAGAGAGAGAGAATGATGAGAGAGAGAGAGAGAATGATGAGAGAGAGAGAGGGAACGATGAGAGAGAGAGAGAGAGAGAATGATGAGAGAGAGGGAACGATGAGAGAGAGGGAACGATGAGAGAGAGAGAGAGAGAGAATGATGAGAGAGAGAGAGAGAGCGGGAACGATTAAAGAGAGAAAAGATCCAGCTCTCAGGGAACAAAGCACACATTCATATTAGAAACACAGCAAATCCAACACGCAAAGAACTCCACCTCCCTCGGCCTCACCATCAGCTCCTCTGGAATCTCCAAATTCAAAGAACTCCACCTCCCTCGGCCTCACCATCAGCTCCTCTGGAATCTCCAAATTCAAAGAACTCCACCTCCCTCGGCCTCACCATCAGCTCCTCTGGAATCTCCAAATTCAAAGAACTCCACCTTCGTCAGCCTCACCATCAGCTCCTCTGGAATCTCCAAATTCAAAGAACTCCACCTTCGTCAGCCTCACCATCAGCTCCTCTGGAATCTCCAAATTCAAAGAACTCCACCTTCGTCAGCCTCACCATCAGCTCCTCTGGAAGCTTTAAACTCAACCTGGCAGTGAATGAACTGGGAGAAAAAGCACGCAGAGCTTTCTACGCCATAAAACAAACCCCTGTAGAAATTCCAGTCAGAATATGGCTTAAAATATTAGAAGGGGTTATTGAACCAATTGCCCTGTATGGCAGTGAGGTGTGGGGTCCGCTGACCCAGCAACAACCCAACAAATGGGACAAACATCCAATTGAGACCCTGCATGCAGAATTCTGTAAAATAATCTTAAAGGTGCACAGACGCACCACAACGCATGCAGGGCAGAATGAGGCCGTTACCCTCTAAATATTAAAATACAAAAAAGGGCAATTAAATTCTACAAACACCTGAAAGAGAGCGACCCTCACACCTATCATTATAAAGCTCTGCAATCCCAAGAGATGAGCACACACACCAGTCCCCTCACCCGACTGATCCTGAGTCACTGCAGCACCTCACACACACTCACACACACCACAGACTCAGGATCAGCGCCAAGTCTCAGTCCCGATTCGGACCAAATTACTCAACTACTCAAAGTTAACTATTTAAACCAGTGGGAAACCGAAAGTCAGTCCCAAAGTAAAATGGACTGCTATCTGACCCTAAAGCGGCCGTACACACCGGCAGCCTATCTGAGCCGTGTGACGGACCCCCGACTGAGACACACCCTGACCAGGTACAGACTCAGCGCACATCAGCTGGCCATCGAGACGGGGCGACACCGGCAGACCTGCTGCCCCCAGAGAAGAGGGTGTGTCAGCGATGCCCCCTGAACAAAACTGAGACAGAGCTGCACTTCCTCACCGAATGCACCAGATACACAGAGATCAGAGACACATATTACACCAAGTTCAACCACATCACCCCCAACTTCACCTCCCTCACTCCCACCCAAAAACTGCCCCACCTACTGGGGGAACACAGGGAGAGCTGTCTACTGGCAGCACTGTATACATACACCTGCCACCAGGACAGAGAGTGACCAAACCAACCAACCAACACACACACACTCACACAACTCTAATTTTATTTAAATATTTATATATATGTATATCATACCTCATTGTATTTGTATAATATGTACATTTTTGTAATTTTGTAAATTTGTAATTTTTTGTAACTTTTTATTTTATTCTATTTTGTAAACCAGCTTTGACCGTGAGTCATGTTTTTGGACTGTGGGAGGAAACCAGAGAACCCGGAGGAAACCCACGCGGACACGGGGAGGACATGGAAACTCCACCCAGATTGGGATTCGAACTGGGAATCCCTAGTGCTGAGAGGAGAACATGCCAACCACTAAGCCACCGTGCCGCCCGGTTCTATCTGGAGTCTGCATGTTCTCCACATGTTCCTGTGGGTTGTTCTCTGGTATGCTCCCACAGTTTAAAAACATGGTTTCAAGGTAAATCGGCTGCTTTAAATTGCCCCTGTATAGTGAGTGAGTGTCCTGGGTATAACTGCCCAGCACCCAAAATGTTCTCCTCTGCATGCACATGGTGAACCCCCAATTGGAAGCTAATGAGATGATTGGTACTCCTCTACCGGGACATTAAGATGTGCTTGAACCTGTATTCGTCTGTGGACGCCGCCCATCACTTCTAAACTGTTCTGGGTGAGGGGGGGGGGTGTCTGTTCACTGTAAGTCTTAACTAAACGAGGTTCTCATGCACCAGCGTGGACGCCGTCCGTACGTCCTGCTGGAAAAACGTTCGTCTCAACGTCAGTGCCGTTCCCGTTGGTCTAAGAGAGTGAGGAGAACTTCCAGACTGTTTAATGTCTCATACCAAGAAGTCTAGCTTGTGACATCCCCCCATAATATCATCCCTCACAGTCCCGACCTCACAAACACCAGAGCTCAAATTCACATGGGTTCTAGAGCCGAGAGGGCGGTTGGTGGTCGGGACACGTGGATGACACTGATGAATTTACGCCACAAGAATCTGGAGAGTCTGTCAAACAGTGCGGTTTAGAAAAGAGCTGCAGAACATTTTAAAAAGGAACCGAGAACGTGGACTAAAGTTTGTGAGCATCTCAAAATCCATCCATTATCTTCTGCTTTATCCTCTGCTAGGGTCACAGGGGGGTATTGCCCATCCATTGCCCATTGCCTGTTGGTGCCAATCTATCGCTGGGCATATAAATATAGAGGTGATTTAGAGAAGCCAATTCACCTTGAAGCTATATTTTTGGACTGTGGAAGGAAAACAAAGAACCCATACAGACACAGGGAGAACATTGAGAACCTGGATCCCAAGCGCTGAGAGGAGAACATGTTAACTTAAAAAAAAAAAAAAAAAACCTAAAGTAAAAGTATTTGGGAAACATAATGAAACCCTGAGGAAACGTTTCACAGCTCCATTCCCATGTCACTGGAAAAACAGGACGCGGTTAGACAAAAGCAGGACGTTAGACGGGGACAGGCCTGAGACGTCAGGGTCAGTGGCCCGTCCCGCGTTCGTGAAGGTTTGAACTGATGAACCTGAATCCAGCGAGGTCGGAACTCTACGGATTTGTTTTAATAATGAAATCAACGATCCGGGTTTGTGTTGGACGTCTCGTCCTGCCGTCCTCGTGACTCTGTGCATGTGTTTATTTATGTCCTGTGTCCTGCTGCAGGTCTGTACGAGCTGCTCTTGGTTCTGCCGTCTCAGCTTCAGACGTATGTGGAGAGTCCGGCCGACCGCTCCTTTCTTCACACCATGTTCTGCGAGAGGAGTCTGCACTCGCTGATCAAGGTGAGCAGGGTTCCTGTGTTGTTGTTGGTGTGTGTGTGTGTGTGTGTGTGTGTGTGTATATATATATATATATATATATATATATATATATATATATATATATATATATATATAGACGTACATATAAGGCGGCACGGTGGCTTACTGGTTAGCATGTTCTCCTCTCAGCTGTAGGGTTTCCCGGTTCGAATCCCGATCTGGGTGGAGTTTCCATGTTCCTCCTGTGTCCGCGTGGGTTTCCTCCGGGTTCTCCGGTTTCCTCCCACAGTCCAAAAACATGGATCAAGGTCAATTGAGTTCTCCAAATTGCCCCATATAGTGTGTGAGTGAGTGTGTGCCCAGTGATAGATTGGCGTCCTGTCCTGGGTGTATCTGCCCAGCACCCGAAACGTTCTACCCTGGATCACCATATATATATTCATTCATTCATTCATTCATTATCTTTCGCTTTATCCTCTATTAGGGTTGTGTGTGTGTGTGTGTGGGGGGGGGGGGGGTTCAGGCGCTGGGCAGATACACCCAGGACAGGACGCCAATCCATCGCTGGGCACACACTCACTCACACAGACACACTCTATATGGGGCAATTTGGAGAACTCACTTGACTTGATCTATGTTTTTGGACTGTGGGAGGAAACCGGTGAACCCGGAGGAAACCCACGTGGACACTGGGAGAACATGGAAACTTCACCCAGATGGGGATTAAAACCGGGAATCCCTAGTGCTGAGAGGAGAACATGCCAACCACTAAACCACTGTGCTGCCATATATATATATATATATATAAAATGCTGTTTGTGTGCATTATGTGCTTAATTGTGTAGCATTGTCACCTTGAGGCAAGAGTGTATTTGAGTGTGACCTTGTGTATTTGCATGTTCTCCCTGTGGCGGTGTGAACTTTCCTTGGAACTCCCGAGTTTCCGCCCGCAGTTCTGTAAATTATGTAAATTATAGATACACCTGCGCGTGCTGTACCAAGCACCATAACTCTGTGATGGTTCTATTGAGGTTCTGAGCATTAGAGAACACCGTGTGTGTACTGTAGAACCCAAACAGCTGGACGAGCAGCCGGGCAGCAGCCTCGGGACGTTTCCCTGCCGTTATATTAACCAACATTAAGCATAAGGTCACACAGTCCACCTATTCATCGCTTTTGATTTAGTTTTGCGGTTCTGTTTGTTGGAGCGCCAGCGTTCTCCGAGCCACTGAGCATGTGAGGACCGGGCCGGCCCTAGTGCCTCGCTCCGCCGGCTCTGCTGGCTCCGTAAAACCGCAGCTCTGACGACATCAGAGCCCTAAATGCTCCTCCGGCTGCACGGGTTCTGCAGCGAGTCGCTTTGCAGCAGCATTGATCCATCAGGACGCACCGCACACTTCTGCACGTACATTCTGGTTTTGTCATCACCTTTCATTTAGCGTCCGGGTCAGGAGCGTTTTTAGGGTTTAGAAACATCAGGAGCTTTAGCCCAGATCCCTTATTCCCCCTCTGTCCTCTTTAAAAATTGCCCTTTCATGAGGGTTTTTATAAATTTTTAAACTGTTGTTGCATTTTTATTTTTTTTTGATCATTCATTCATTCATTCATTATCTTCCGCTTTATCCTCTATTAGGGTCGTGGGGGGGGTTCCCCATGCCCATCCAGGGGAGAACGTCTCGGGCGCTGGGCAGATACACCCAGGACAGGACGCCAACCTATCACTCACTCACACAGACACACTCTATATGGGGCAATTTGGAGAACTCACTTGACCTTGATCCATGTTTTTGGACTGCGGGAGGAAACCGGAGAACCCGGATGAAACCCACGCCGACACGGGGAGAACAGGGAAACTCCACCCAGATGGGGATTTGAACCAGGAATCCCTAGTGCTGAGAGGAGAACATGCCAACCACTAAGCCACCGTGCCGCCCTTTGTTTGTTTATCATTCATTATTTATATTGGATAAAACTAAAACACATGAAATCTGTCTGTCAGCAGCGGAGAGCACATTCAGTTTTAATTAATGATTGTTTTGGCTGAAACTTTTGATTTAACAAACCTGAACTTCGGCAAAATAATCGCGTCGGTCGCAGATGAGACAGATTTAAGGTTTTGATTTGAAATACCGTAACTTTGCGACAGTTTGCGCCTTCAGAAACATTCTGACGGTTTATGGCTCCCTGTATCTGCTGCATTCAGTACAAGTCAAAATCCACTCCGACTCGTTCACTTCGCTCCAATGATGATCGCCCCCTGGTGGTTCCACCTCACCGAGGCGCTGATTCTCACTCTGTGGTTTCACCACTGCAACATGGTGGAACGACCTTCCCAACTCTGTCCGTAAGGCAGATTCACTTAACAGTTTTTGTGTGTTTGTGTCTATATATGTGTGTGTGTGTGTGTGTGTGTTTGTCTGTCTATCTCTGTGTGTGTGTTCTGAACAGTTAGGTTCTGTGTGTCTCGGTATGAAGCCTTTTTGTTTCTGTGGTTCTGCGCTCGTGAGAACATTGAGACGTCACGTCTCGTACTTTTAAAAAATCACCTGCTCATTGAAGCGAATGCGTCGAGTTCTGCGTTATTATCAATAATGTCACAGATGGACAAACGGCTCGGCCAATCAGATTTAAGGATCAGAACAACCTGCTTAACGAAGAGAAGTAAAGTTCTTCTTCGATGCCGATGGTGTCCTTTTCTGGATTTCGGTTCTTTCTGTCCTGAATGTCTTCTTTCTCTGCAAAGTCCTAATTACGATCTTCTGCAGAGATGAATTGCCCCTCGACCCGTTTTCCCCGAGTCAGCAGTCTGTTTGCGTCCTTCATGCTCGTCCAGCAGCTTCTTTGCGCCGCCGGTTGTTTTACACTTTGTAATCTCAGCGCTGGCTGTAAATATGAGCGCTCCATGCTGCCGCGGGATAATATTATCATTCAAACCGCGGCCTTTCTGTTCTGTGTTGATTCCAAACCTTCAGTCTGTTGAGTTTGGAATCCAGGAGAGCAAATGAAACAGGAAGTGATGGATGAGCGGTTACAGAAACCGGCCTCGCTTCTCTTCTGTATATTAAAACTCCTGAAGGTGCATTCTGGGGGATTAAGTGGTCGGGCAAATCAGATTTATATATTTAAGAGTTTTCTTTAGAATTTGAAGGTGTTTATGGGTAGATTTTGGTTGAAATTATAGATGTTCTGAAGGAGGAAGAACGTGAAGGGGAGACGGTGATGGAGGAGAATGGGGATAAACAATGATGGGAATAAAAGGTGATGGAGGAGGATGGGAGGAAAGGTAATGGGGATAAAAGGTGATTGGGAGGGACGGTGATGGCGAAAGAGAGGACACGGTGATGGAGGGGGGCGGTCATGGTGATGGCGGAGACGGTGGAGGCAGACTGTGATGGCGATAAAGGGAAGACGGTGTTGGGGAGAATGGGGATTAAACGTGATGTAGAAGACTGTGGAGAGAGATGGTGATGGAGGGGAATGTGGAGAAAAATAGTGATGGTGGGGGACGGTGATAGAGGAGACTGAAGATGTTGATTATTGGGAGACGGTGATGGAGGGGGGGGGGTTCCCAATGCCCATCCAGGGGAGAACGTTTCGGGCGCTGCGCAGATACACCCAGGACAGGACGCCGATCTATCACTGGGCACACACTCACTCACACAGACACACTCTATATGGGGCAATTTGGAGACCTCAATTAACTTAATCCATGTTCTTGGACTGTGGGAGGAAACCGGAGAACCCGGAGGAAACCCACACGGACACGGGGAGAACATGGAAACTCCACCCAGATGGGGATTCGAACTGGGAATCCCTAGTGCTGAGAGGAGAACATGCTAAACCACTAAGACACCGTGCCGCCTACATATATATATATATATATATATATAATATTTTAGCTTTTATTCTTAATAATAGTTTCTGATGCCGCCTTTTAAACACTCCTATGTGTGTGTGTATTTATGTGTGTGTGTGTGTGTGTGTGTGTGTGTGTGTGTGTGTGTGCGCGCGCACGCCCGGCGCCGCTTTCAGTTCCGTGTTATTTAAGGACTTGTGGTTCTTCATGTTTCTCATAAAGGTTCTACGTTTTAAAGGTGCAGTGTGTAAAATAAACCATGTTGTCCTCTCGCACTTCATAAAGCGTCCTTTAAAGGAGTTTCTGTCATTGAGGAACATGAATCTGAAGTCAGACTTTAGTCTCTCTCAGAATGCCCCCCCCCCCCCCCCCGGGTTCTCGCGCTATAGCTTATGTTGGCTTCTTTATCCTCCTTTGATTTCTCCTCCGTATTTCATCTCGACGTGCTGTTTTTTTTTTCCTCGTCTGTCAGCTATAATTCATGAATGTCTTTTGTCTCCTGATTTTTTCCCTCTGATATCTTTAACGGTGTCCTCGTTGCGTTTTGCCGTTGTGTTTGTTCAGTGTTGTCAGAACGTTGCTGCCGAAGCCGAGGGGGCGCTCTGACTGTTCGTTTGAGCGTTGCAGGGATACGTTCTGGTTTGTTGGGATGAAGGCCAGGAGCGATTAAAGCCCCGCCTCCACTCTGTGTGTAAAAAAAATAACCAGCATCGTCAAAATCATAATGTTTATATAAGTAACATTTTCACTGTCAGCAAACCAGACATCGGGGGGCAGCGTTCATTAGTTTAGTAACATTAGTAACATTCACTCACACACTCAGAATGAATATTTTTTATGTATTTTTATATATTTAAATAATGTATTATCACAATAAATGTCCTCATATCACTGTTCATGATCAACATCCTCAATAAACAGTTTAAATATTAGTGCAGGCACGCTGGCTTAGTGGTTAGCATGTTCTCCTCTCAGCACTAGGGATTCCCGGTTCGAATCCTCATCTGGGTGGAGTTTCCATGTTCTCCCCGTGTCTGCGTGGGTCTCCTCCGGGTTCTCTGGTTTCCTTCCACAGTCCACATACATAGATCAAGTCAATTGAATTCTCAAAATTGCCCTCTATAGAGAGTGTGTGTGTGTGTGTGAGTGAGTTTGTGTCCAGCGATGGATTGGCGTCCTGTCCTGGTTGTATCTGCCCAGCGCCCGAAACGTTCTTCTCCCCTCAATGGGCATGTGGACTACCCCCCACCCCCCCGCGACCCTAATAGAGGATAAAGCGGAAGATAATGAATGAATGAATAACTGTAATCCATCCATTATCTTCCGCTTTATCCTCTATAAGGGTCGTGGGGGGTTCCTCATGCCCATCCAGGGGAGAACATTTCGGGCGCTGGGCAGATAGACCCAGGACAGGACGCCAATCTATCACTGGGCACACACTCACTCACACAGACACACTCTATATGGGGCAATTTGGAGAACTCAATTGACTTGATCCATGTTTTTAGACTGTGGGAGGAAACCAGAGAACCCGGAGGAAACCCACTTGGACACGTGGGAGAACATGCCAACCACTAAGCCACTGTGCCGCCATGATGATAACCTGATATTTGGGATTTAGGGGAGAAATTAAGATTAAAATGGTGGTCCTCCCCGTGTCACTGTGGCTTTCCTCCGGGTCCAAAAACATGGTTCAAGGTCAATTGAATGCTCCAAATTGCCCCATATAGAGTGTGTTTGTGTAACCCCCCCATTACCCTAGTGGAGGATAAAGCACGGTGGCTTAGTGATTGGCGTGTTCTCCTCTTAGCACTAGGGATTCTATTGAATCCCAATCTGGGTGGAGTTTCCATGTTCTCCCCTTGGCCTAGGTCAATGGAATTTTCCAAATTGCCCTGTATAGTGAGTGTGTGTCCAGTGACAGATTGCCCCCCCTGTCCTGGGTGTATCTGCCCAGCACCCGAAATGTCCCCCCTGCATGGGCATAAAGAACCCCCCACCCCCCACCCCCACGACCCTAATAGAGGATAAAGCTGAAGATAATGGATGGATGGATGGAAAAGCGTAATAACGTTTAATGTCAGAAAGCAGCAGGTCGTGTCCTCAAATCCTGGAAGACAGGCTAAGCTTTAAAACAGAAACGGTGCAGCGGCGCATCACGACGGCGCTGGAGCCGGAGCGGGAGAACGTTTAAACCACTGTCCCTTTAATTTCACCTCAGACTCACTTTATTAAATCTCACTTATCCTGCAGAAGCGGCACTTTAATGGCCTCCTGTTCTGAGATGCTCGTCCCTGCGTTTTTAGGGCTTTCCACATCATTTTGGGGCACCATTATATTCATCCCAGATCTGTCCAGTGGGTTTGAGCTCGGTGTTCGGTCTGTTCACTCACACTCACCCAAACATCAATGCATGCTTGCTTTCTGCAGAGTAAAGCTGAAATGAAACACAAATGAGCCTTCCCTAAACTGTTGGAGGTGTATAATCATGTTTAGCTACCTGATGTATACAATTCGAGAGGTCTGTCTTCTATAGAGCGAGGTCTCTGTATATCATATCACTCTTTGATGCAGCTGCATGTCTTTTATTTGTCTGATTTGTTTCTATGTACAGTCTTTATTTGCATTTTGAAATTAATTATTATGAAATATCAGAGGACAGCACGGTGGCTTAGTGTTTAGCATGTTCTCCTCTCAGCGCTTGGGGTTCCCTGTTCGAATCCCCATCTGGGTGGAGTTTCCATGTTCTCCCCGTGTCCGCGTGGGTTTCCTCCGGGTTCTCCGGTTTCCTTCCAAAGTCCAAAAACATGACTCATGTCAATTGAGTTCTCCAAATTGCCCCATATAGAGTGTGTTTGTGTGAGTGAGTGAGTGTGTGCCCAGCGATAGATTGGCGCCCTGTCCTGGGTGTATCTGCCCAGCGCCCGAAACGTTCTCCCCTGGATGGGCATGGGGAACCCCCCCACCCCCCACCCCACCCCCGCGACCCTAATAGAGGATGAAGCAGAAGATAATGGATGGATGGATATGTCAGAGGAATCTGTCCTCCATATGTAATCCATCTGTGCAGTCACACACACACACACACACACACACACACACTGAGTGAAGTGAACACACGTCCCCGGAGCGATGGCAGCCCTGTACACGGCGCCTGGAAAGCATTAGGGGTTCGGTGGGCACTTCACCCAGAGTAGCAGGGACGGGGAATCGAACCGGAGACCTTCAGGACATAAGCCTGCTTCCTTAATGATGTTGGATTTTCTAATAATTCAGAAGTGTTTCAGCTTGTGGTCTTTAGGACCCTGTTGTTGTTCATGAGTGATGTACATGCTGTGGACACGCCGGGTTCAGACAGACGCTTCTGTCTCACTCTCATGTCCTGACGTCTCTCTGCAGATCCATGAGAAGTTAGAGCGTTATGAGGACCGTCGTCCGGCTCCGGTGCTGCACAGTGCTGCCACTCTCGCTCACGGTGTAAGTATCTCTCTCTCTCTCTGTCTCTCTCTCTCT
>JAFMOD010000119.1:1212274-1230047 GCA_019802435.1 Corydoras maculifer
GGTTTCCTCCGGGTTCTCCGGTTTCCTCCCACAGTCCAAAAACATGGATCAATTTAATTGAATTCTCCAAATTGCCCCATATAGAGTGTGTCTGTGTGAGTGAGTGTGTGCCCAGCGATGGATTGGCGCCCTGTCCTGGGTCTATCTGCCCAGCGCCCGAGACGTTCTCCCCTGGATGGGCATGGGGAACCCCACCGCGACCCTAATAGAGGATAAGCGGAAGATAATGAATGAATGAATGAATGAACCTTGGGGGGACCAAGACTCAGTGGGGGACTCCTCCTCCTTGAGCGGCCAGGCAGCAACAACAGTGTAGGACAGCCATGTACAGATATCTAACCAATGGAAAAACTAACAACTTGAAAACTATATGTGAGTCCATTAGGGGGCGCCCTGCAGGACCGGCAGTCCAATTAATATTCAGGTTCCATCCAGTATTTGTCGGCAGAGCCATGGATGAAGGTCTGACTACACCTCCAGGAAGCCGGTCACACCTCATGTTCCGTGTGCTCGTTCCTCGAGTAGCCCTCGTATCGCTCGGCCGGCGCGGCGTTTGCATTCCGCGGGATCCGTCGGCGTGCCTGCGTCTGAGGCCGAACCGCTAAAGCAGAACCGGCGGCGGCGGGCCAGCGCGTTAAGTCATTCCACAGCCTCACCTCCAAACATCCGACCGCCGCGCAGACGGGAGAGCGGCGGAAAACAAAAGCAGATGAACCGGCCAGGGAGGGGAACGCGGAGAACGTCGAGCTGGGAAAGACATCAGCCTCCGAAATCCAATTAGGGAAGGAGTTATGGAAAAAGGCAGCTCACCGACATAAAAATGTCATTTCCACAGAGTATAATGAGGGCATATCTCATCTGCCTGCAGGTTCGAGGCCTTTAAGCCAGCGGAGCAGAACTGATGTTCCTGTAAATAGGCTTAGAACTCGCCACGTTCAGCAGCAGGTTGAGGAACCGGCGGCGGGCGGCGGGCGGCGGGCCCCGTTTCTCATTATTGAACTCTGCTTCCGCGTGTTTTTGGTAGAACGTTATAAAACGTTTCATTAACGTAACACACACACACACACACACACACACACACACACTGAGTAAAGTTGTGTAAAGGACATTACATTACATTTGTTCATTTATTGGACGCTTTTATCCAAGGTGAGCACAGGGTTCATCACAACATCCCTGCAGCAATGAGGGTTAAGGGTCTTGCTCAAGGACCCACACTGGTAACGTCATTGGAGCTGGGATTTGAACCCCCGACCTTCAGATTGATAGCCCAACGCCCTAACCACTGAGCTACGACGCCGTGGGAGTGGTGGGCGGCCCTGTACAAGACGCCCGGGGAGCAATTGGGGTTAAGGGTCTTGCCCGAGGGAACGTCAACCATAGTACTTGGTTGGACTGGGAATCAAACCAAGGACCTTCAGGTCACATGGCTGGTTCTATAAGCACAGGTCTATGACTGCCCACATGGCTCCACTGGGCGCACACTCACTCACACATATACACTCTATATGGGGCAATTTGGAGAACTCAATTGAATTGATCCATGTTTTTGGACTGTGGGAGGAAACCGGAGAACCCGGAGGAAACCCACGTGGACACGGAGAGAACATGGAAACTCCACCCAGATGGGGATTCGAACCGGGAATCCCTAGAGCTGAGAGGAGAACGTGCTAAACCACTAAGCCGCCATGCCGCCCCTCTACCCAGATTAGAGTTTCTTATAATATAATGTAATCTAAGACATACCGAGGACTTACAGGGTTACAGGTTAAATGGGGCCTTTTAGAACATGGGGTATCACCGTCACACTGATGGTTGCAGGCTCAAATCCATAATCCTCTGAAGCTACCAATGTGGGCCCTTGAGTAAGGCCCTTAACCCTCGTTGCTCCAGGGGTCCTGTATCATGACAGACTTTGTTCTAGCCCCAATCACCAAGTTGGGGTACTTGTTGTAGGCTTGTGACCTTAACCGTCTTTCAGCCTTGCCACCTGAAGCTCCCTGGTTTGATGCCCGGTCCAAACAAGTACCAAGAAGGAATTGTTGCCAATGCGGGCCCTTGAGTAAGGCCCTTAACCCTCGTTGCTCCAGGGGTGCTCCATCATGACACACCCTGTGTTCTAACCCCAATCACCAAGTTGGGGTACTTGTAAGCCTACATTGGAACGTCATAGGCTTGTGACCTTAACCGACTTTCAGCCTTGCGACCTGAAGGTCCCGGGTTTAATTCCCGTTCCCTACAAGTGCTATGGCTGAAGTTCCCTTGGGCAAGGCCCCTAAACCTCTATAGGTTCGGGAAAGTCCAGCAATGTTACCAATGCGGGCCCTTGAGTAAGGCCCTTAACCCTCATTACACCAGGGATTCTGTATCATGACAGACCCTGTGTTATAACCCCAAGCACCAAGGTGGGGTACTTGTTAGCCTACATAGGAAAGTCGTAGACTTGTGAACTTAACCGACTTTCAGCCTTGTGACATGAAGGTCCCGGGTTTGATTCCTGGTCCCAACAGGTACTATGCCTGAAGTGCCCTTGGGAAAGGCCCCTGACCCAAATTGTTCCCTAGGCGCCGTATAAAGTGCTGTCCAGCACTCCAGGTGGGGTGCTCACTTTACTCAGTGGTTCGGATGTTGGACTATCAATCTATAGGTTTGGGAGGTCAGTCCCAGAGTCCAGCCAATGTGGGCCCTTGAGTAAGGCCCTTAACTCTCTTTTCTGCAGGGAGGCAGCTGGTCATGTCAGTACAGGCGTTCTTTATAAAATGATGATGATGTATGAAATGGAGAAAGCTCTGCAGGGCCGCTGGTTGGGGGTTCTGTTAACTCGGTGCCTGATGATCGGCAGCAGACAGTCGGGGTCAGTGTTTGATTTATAGAGTCGCTGGAGAACTCCGAGCTCGGCGTTCTAGCAGCAGTCGTCAGAGGAATCCAGATTCGGTTTTGTGTTCTGGTGAAGGCTTTGTGTGAGTTGGTGTGTGCAGGTGTAATGACCCACGCCAGCTGAGTGGGATGTGTGATGATTTAAACAGATGAGTGATGAGCCAAGCAGGAGAAAAGCAGGAGAACTTGTAGCTTCGCTCTTCTAAAATTCCACCGTTTATACATGTGCACAGTCAGAAGAAACGGAACGGCCTCCGATTCATCCATCCATCCATCTGTTATCTTCCGCTATATCTATTAGGGTCGCGGGGGGGGGTGGTGGTTCCCCATGCCCATCCAGGGGAGAACGTCTCGGGCGCTGGGCAGATACACCCAGGACAGGACACCAATCTATCACTGTGCACACACTCGCTCACACAGACACACTCTATATGGGTGAAACCGGAGAACCCGGAGGAAACCCACACAGACACGGGGAGAACGTGGAAAGTCCACCCATATTGGGTATTCGAACGCAATCCTTAGCGCTGAGACTGCTGCAAATCCATCCGCCAGCTTCTACTTTATCCTCTACTAGGGTCGCAGGGGGTGGGGGGGGTTCCCCATGCCCCATGCCCCCATGCCTCAGCAGAACATTTCGGGTGCTGGGCAGATACACCCAGGACAGGGCGCCAATCTATCTCTGGGCACACACTCACACACACAAACACTCTATATGGGGCAATTTGGAGAACTCAATTGACCTTGATCCATGTTTTTAAAATGTGGGAGGAAACCGCAGAACCCGGAGGAAACCCACACGGACACGGGGAGAACGTGGAAACTCCACCCAGATTGGGTATTCGAACACAATCTTTAGCGCTGAGACCGCCGCAGATCCATCCGTTAGCTTCTACTTTATCCTCTACTAGGGTCGCAGGGGGGTTCCCCATGCCCCCACGTCTCGGGAGAACATTTTGGGCTCTGGGCAGATACACCCAGGACTGGACACCAATCTATCACTGGTCATGCACTCACTCATACAAACACACTCTATATGGGGCAATTTGGAGAACTCAATTGCCCTCGATCCATGTTGTGGGAGGTACCGCCTCAGATCATAGATGTTTATAAGGGTTTAAATACTTACAGTGCTAGTCAAACGTTTGGCCCATCTTCTGCTCCATTGTCTTACCATATAGATGGAGTTGTGGTTGAGTTGTTGGTGGCTGAGTAACTGGTGGTTGGTTGCTGGTTGGTTAGAGTGGGGGTGCTGGGAGGATGGACAGGTCGTTATGATGGGTTGATCTGGTGTTATTATCTTTCTGAATGTCGGTTTGTGTGTTGGTGTCATAAAGACGATGGAGAGTGTGTAGTGTGTGTGTCCTCGCTGACTCCGGTAGTTTGCGTGTCCTGTTGAACCCTCTGTAATCCATTCTTGCGTTGACGTTCTATTGTCTGCGATCTTTGGGGATTGTGCGAAGGGGAAAAAGCGAGATCACTGCATGACACACGATGTCTTTCCTGGCCGGCGGCGGCGGGGAGGCTCTGAGCCCGCATCGCTCGGGCAGGTTAGCACTTTCCACATATGCACTTCAATGGAATCAGCTCCTATAGTGTCACTCCCCAGACGTCCATTCCTGCTCCGTACAGCGGGACTCGGCGCTCCGTCCAATACATATTTCAAATAGCTCTGCTAAATAGTTTGCTTTTGCCTTTTTTTTTTTCATTCGGCATCTGCCATTGCGATCTGGCGTTCCTTTCTTTCTCTTGTCGTCCCTCTTCAGGAAGAAGGGGAGCTCATAAATGCTTAATGTGTGAGGGGCCACTGAGAGATGACCCAGGCCTCTGGGGTTGGTAAAAAACACCAGTCGGGGTGGATGTCAAAAAAATGGCTCCCCGCGGTTCCGACATTCTGCTCTGAATCTGCTCAGCATGCCGTTTAAGAGGACAGACTTCTTGGGGCGGGCGCTGACCCCAGTTCCCCCCTGAAAGTTTCCAGCTGTTAGATGCTGGGGGTCTCCCAGATCGTCCCCCAGGGGCTTGTCAACTGTCCATAAGACCTTTAACATGAGCCAGGTGAATGTGGGTAGAACCTGCCATATACCTCCACCAGAAAAACTTGACAGCAGGTCATCTTTTGGACTAGTTTAGAACATGGAGGAGAACATTCGAGAACAAAAAGAGGGACGTTCAGGTACATTGTCACAAGAATTATGATACACAAGTATTTATAGTGGGCATGGTGGCTTAGTGCTTCGCCTTTCAGGGCTAGGGATTCCTGGTTCGGGAGTCCATGTTCTCCCTGTGTCCGTGTGGGCTTCCTCCGGGTTCTCCGGTTTCCTCCCATAGTCCAAAAACATGGGTCAAGGTCAATTAAATTCTCTAAATTGCCCCATATAGAGAGAGTGTGTGAGTGAGTGTGTGCCCAGTGATAGATTGGCGCCCTGTCCTGGGTCTATCTGCCCAGCGCCCGAAACGTTCTCCTCTGAATGGGCATGGGGAAACCCCCCCGCGACCCTAATAGAGAATAAAGCAAAAGATGATGGATGGATGGAAGTATTTATAGATGCCTAAAAGAACCCAAGGGTTCTTCAGCCTTGGTAAACGGACCGGGAATCAAACCAGGAACCTTCAGGTCGCAAGGCTAGTTCCTTAACCACAAGCCTGCAACAGCCCTGGGGGTAAGTCGGGTGAATAAAATAACAAAATGCCCCATGTGTATCCTTGGCAATGGTTTGGTTACCAGTTCCACGCCGTCCCCCGATATTCCCCTCTGTGACCACAGGGGGAGGGGTCACCTTCCTGCCACCATGCACCCCACTCCAACTCTGTCTGCCATTGGTGTGCCATATTCATTCATTCATTATCTCCCGCTTTATCCTCTATTAGGGTAGCGGGGGGGTTCCCCATGCCCATCCAGGGGAGAACGTCTCGGGCGCTGGGCAGATACACCCAGGACAGGGCGTCAATCCATCGCTGGGCACACACTCACTCACACACACACACTCTATATGGGGCAATTTGGAGAATTCAATTGACTTGATCCATGTTTTTGGACTGTGGGAGGAAACCGGAGAACCCGGTGTAAACCCACGCGGACACGGGGAGAACATGGAAACTCCACCCAGATGGGGATTCGAACCGGGAATCCCTAGTGCTGAGAGGCGAATGTGCTAAACCACTAAGCCACCGTGCCGCCCGGTGGGCCATATTGTACAACCAATAATCTCCATGCCTTTTTCCCACAGCATCGTTATGCGATGGTCCTCACAAGGATTTTTCCTCGGGGAGTTTGTCTTGCCCCTTTCGCTTTAGCATGTTCTATAGGGAAACCAGTTTGGAACACAACGTACGTTTGTAGAAATCTGTAATTAATTAATAAACCTAAAAGAAAAAGACTTGAACTGCTCAAGAGACTAGAACCTTCTGTAATGACGTCTGCAGGTCGCCGTCTGAAACCCATAATGCCCCGGTCCTCTTATTTATACAAATCAGTGAAACATGGGTAGTGCATCAAAGGGAATGGGATTTGTTGTGCTCTGTTTGTGTTCCTTAAGTTCTTTCATGTGATCTAATTAAAGTCAGAGGAAAAGAATTCAGGTTCTCAAAAAGCAGTTTGGATTTTTAGGCGGAACATTGTTTTTGGACCCCGTGTGCATTCTTGTGTCTAAACAGTTTTGGGACATTTTTTTGGTGAGCACTCGCACTTCACTCGCACTTTACTCGCACTTTCAATAATGAGGATTCAAGAAGACTTTATTGTTACTTGCGTAACATGGTACACGGAACATTAACGGACCCAGTTCACCCGAATAGAATAAATTGTTCATTCATTTATTATCTTCAGCTTTATCCTCTATTAGGGTCGCGGGGGGGGGTCTACATGCCCTGAACGTATCAGGCGCTGGGCAGATACACCCAGGACACAGCGGCAATCTATCGCTGGGCACACACTCACTCACACAGACACACTCTATATGGGGCAATTTGGAGAACTGGGCGCTGGGCAGATACACCCAGGACAGGACAGCAATCTATTAGTGGACACACACTCACTCACACATACACACACTATATGGGGCAATTTGGAGAACTCAATAGACCTTGATCCATGTTTTTGGACTTTGGAAAGAAACCGGAAAACCCGGAGGAAGCCCACATGGACACGGGGAGAACATGGAAACTCTACCCAGATGGGCACTAAGCCACCGTGCCACTCAGAATAAATAATTTTTTTATATATTCCATCCAGGGCAGCACGGTGGCTTAGTGGTTTAGCATGTTTTCCTCTCAGCGCTATGGATTCCCGGTTCGAATCCCCGTCTGGGTGGAGTTTCCATGTTCTCCCTGTGTCTGCGTGGGTTTCCTCCGGGTTCTCCGGTTTCCTCCCGCAGTCCAAAAACATGGATCAAGGTCTATTGAGTTCTCCAAATTGCCCCATATAGTGTGTGTATGTGTGAGTGAGTGTGTGTCCACTAATAGATTGCTGTCCTGTCCTGGGTGTATCTGCCCAGCGCCCGAAACTTCTGGATGGGCATGCCCCTCCCCCCCCCCACCCTAGTGAAGGATAAAGCAGAAGATAAGGGATGGATGGATGTATAAGAATAGGATGTAAAATATATCAGTCGTGAAATAAATAGTGTAAGAAGTAATAATTCACCATTACAGTAAATGTGAGTGAGGTTCTCACCTCGCGCCGCTGGCCGTCCTCTCTCTTTTTGTCCTGTGGAATTCTCTGGATGCTCGCATTCGCATCATTCTTCTCCGCAGACGTTGCTCGTTTTTTTCCAGCGACTTTGTCAGAAGCGTTGCGGTTTTGTCTAAGACCTCGCGCTTTACAAACACACGCCGCATTTCCTCCGCGCCTGCGAGAACTTAGTCCTGTCGGAAAATCGGCGTTGGGTCCGCCGGCGCGCAGGCCAGCGCCCGTTCGGTACCTGCACGTGTCCCGCCGTGTTTACTTGGACGCTCGACCGAGCTTTTCGTTTTTCTCATTAAAAGAACCGAGTGATTTGTGAGCTGCCGCTCGCCGCCGCCGCTCCAAGGTCCAATTAACCCGCCATTAGGCGCCGCATGTTTGGGACCGCGGTGCGGACATGGGTACGTGTCCCGGCCATTATTCACCATGTTTAACACCAGACGTTGGAAAATGGGAGCGCTGCGAGTGCCGTGTTTGCCCTGGCCGGGACGGCTTTCCATATTTGCACCTGCCTCTTTTAAGTCGGAGTTATTTGGACGGAACTCCTGGCTCGCTTTGCCGGTGTCCTATCGGTCACCCCACATGTAGATTTGTCTAACTAACATGCATTCTTTCGGGGGAGGAGAGAGAAATTGGATTTAATGTTCCATGAAGAGAACCTGGTCCAGAATACTAAAATACTTTCCCTCCTAATTCTGGAATAAATTCATTTCCATGCCTTCGACGCATCTGCAGTGGATGTTGGACGACTCCCTGAATCCCGGCCTTAATTTTATTCATCCACGTTGAGACAGAGGCCAGTGTTCTGTGAAAGGTCTCGTCTGTGAGGCGCAAAACGTCGTCCTGTTGTAGGAAAATGAAATTCCGCGCACCTGCCCTGACCTGGAGCAACACGGGTTCTCCCATTTCAGAACCCTCGACCCCAGGGGCAGCAGAGAGGCAGACTAAATATGGGTCTCGCTTAAACAAGCCAGGCTTGTGATTTGATTTCGAGTTGCATTGCTTTTGGTGACACAAGCGCTAGGACTGCAACTAACGATTATTTTGATAATCGATTAATCGGTCAATTTTTTTTGTATTAATTTTTTTCTTCTTCGATTAATCGATGAATAGGATAATTTTTTTTTAAATAAAAGTCTTTATTAAAGATTATAAGGCATCGTAGTCACCCAAAAAGCAATTAAACACAAATCTCCAATACACACTGACACAATGTGTAGCATTGTGTGTAGAATAAATACTAAATTACATAAACTTGAGTCTCTCTAATGTTACCTCATCCCCGTCTAAATGCAATTCATCCTCCCTCACTCCCATAGAGGGCAGTGTCTTCACTCATTCTGTCCGAAAATTAAAGCTTGATCATTAATTAGCACCATCGTGTACAAGCTGTATGTATTTATAAAGCACATTTAAAGACTGCTTAAGCTAATTAAAGGAACATAAAAAGTAACACACACTCACACAGACACACTCTATATGGGGCAATTTGGAGAATTCAATTGACCTTGATCCATGTTTTTGGACTGTGGGAGGAAACCGGAGAACCCGGAGGAAACCCACGCGGACACGGGGAGAACATGGAAACTCCACCCAGATGGGGATTCAAACCGGGAATCCATAGCATTAAGAGGAGAACATGCCAACCACCAAGCCACCGTGCCGGTTTGATTTTTGGAGTTTATTAAACTTTGTTAAACTAGAATGGCAGATTCCACCTCAGTCCATTCAACCGGCTCTTTTTTTTTTCTTTTTTTTTTCTCGGCGCTGCAGGTGATGTAAGGGGTTCCGACATTGCGAGTAAACCGTAAACCGTGCGACCCAACGAATCGATAATGACATTCGTTGTCGACACTTTTTCATAATGGATTTTCATCAAATCGTTGTTGCAGCCCTGACAGGCGCAGAACCCAACTCACCCACCGTGGAACCGAACTCGCTCCAGCTCGTCTGAGGCAACTCCAAGCCCAGAAACCCTGACCGTTCCGTCCTGCTGCAGGGATGTTTGACTTACGGTGTGTTTCATTTGTATCCTACCATAGGTCCCTTATTAAGTGACCCTATTAAGTGAACAAGCTGTAAAAAATGAAGGAGGTCTTTGTGGTGAGCCCATCTGGTCGGCACTGCGAAAGCTATTATACAGAGCCGACGTTTCTTCTGTTATCCTCCTTTTGTCGGCGGATTTTTCATCTTTATTTTGCATCATAACCAACTGACTGTTAATCTACAATATAAATAATAATAAAAAAAACACAACGCTGAGTCTAATAACAGCAGAGAGCCCGGCACTGGAGTATCACATGCCCTCACTCCTCGTCTTTTTCTCTGTGTTGTGCTCCTCAAACTCGCATCCGTCATAAATATGAAATGGGGCAGTTCAAACGAGGGGTGGCTTTCTGTTTTTCGGGACCGTCTGGTGTCGTTAAACTGCACCGCCAGCCTTCCAGAATAATCAGGCAGGAAGTTCTGTGGTGGCGTTGTGCATGAAAAGCCATCATCTGCAGCCGCCCCGTTTATAGGGACTGAAACCAATGACCTCCTGCAGTCAATGAACCCGATGTGACCACCCCCCCCCCACCGTACCCCGGTACAGAAAACACACAAATATGCAAATGAAGACGCCTGAAAGCATTTTCATTGTGCTAGTAGAGGATAATGCGCAAGATAATGGATGGATGTATTCAAGGTCAATTGAATGCTCTAAATTGCCCCATATAGTGTGATTTTGTGTATATCTGTCTGTGAGTGAGTGTGTGCCCAGCGATAGTTCATGTCATTTATTTATAGAGCGCTTTTTATAACAGTACATTGTCAGAGGGCAGCTTTACAGTCTTATAAACCTTTAAACCCCCAAAGAACGAGCCGAAGCGACAGTGGCAAGAAAAAACTCTCTGCTATGTTGATATTTTAAGGAAGAAACCTTGTGAGGACCAAGACTCACGGGGAGACTCATCCTCCTTGAGCGGCCGGGCAGCATGAACTGTGCGATAGATTGGCGCCCTGTCCTGGGTGTATCTGCCCAGCGCACAAAAACCGACCCTAGTAGAGAATAAAGCGAACCAAGGAAATGATGAATAATCAGGCAGGTAGTTCTGTGGTGGCGTTGTGCTTGGAAAGCCATCATCTGCAGCCGCCCTGTTTATAGGGACTGAAACCAATGACCTCCTGCAGTCAGTGAACCCTATGTGACCCCCCCTCCCCCAACACCCCACCTCCCCACCCCACCTTACCCCGGTACAGAAAACATTTACATTTACATTACATTTGTTCATTTATTGGACGCTTTTATCCAGAGCGACTTACAAGGTGAGCACAGGGTTCATCACAGCGCCCCCTGGAGCAATGAGGGTTAAGGGTCTTGCTCAAGGACCCACATTGGTAACTTCAGTGGACCTGGGATTTGAACCCCCAACCTTCAGATTGATAGACCAACACCCAAACCACTGAGCTACCGCACACCCAGAAAAACACACACATATGCAAATGCAGAAGCCTGAAAGCGTGTGCGGTTTGTATCCGACTGGCTTATTAATAAATAAAGTGAATAATTTGCCTGTTGTACGTACACACAGAGGAATTTTGAGGTGAGGATCTTTTGTTCCGAGGGCCATCAGGCTCTACTCTATTTTTGTACAGTATCACATCCATACTGGACACTTTATTTTTCATTTTTCATTTTTGCTACTATATTATTAAACAGGCAGCATGGTGGCTTAGTGGTTTAGCATGTTCTCCTCTCAGTGCTAGGGATTCCCATTTCGAATCCCCATCTGGGTGGAGTTTCCATGTTCTCCCCCATGTCTGCGTGGGTTTCCTCCGGGTTCTCCGGTTTCCACCCACAGTCCAAAAACATGGATCAAGTCAATTGAGTTCTCCAAATTGCCCCCTATAGAGTGTGTTTGTGTGAGTGTGTGAGTGAGTGTGTGAGTGAGTGTGCGATGGATTGGCGTCCTGTCCTGGGTCTATCTGCCCAGCGCCAGAGACCCCTGGATGGGCATGGGGAACCCCACTGCGACCCTAATAGAGGATAAAGTGGGAGATAATGAATGAATGAATGAATATTATTAAACACTTCACACTTTATAACGATAAATTGTAAATATATATATATATATATATATATATATATATATATATATATATATATATATATATATATATATATATATATATATATTTAAATTCATTCCCTCTATTAAAATACTATTTTTTATTGTACTGTTACTGCTACTGGCTGCTAAATTTCCTTCGGGATAAATAAAGTATTCTATCTATTTGTCCAGCACATTTAACCCGTCCGTGCAGTAACACACACATACAGTATGTACACACACTGAGTGAAGTGAGCACATGTGCCCGGAGTGGTGGGCAGCCTTGAATACGGCGCCTGGGGTGCAGGTGCCTTGCAATGGGCACTTCAGCAGTGGTACTTGGTGGGACCGGGAATCGAACCAGGGACCTTCAGGTCGCAAGGCTGGTTCCTTAACCACAAGCCCATGACTGCCCACATGTAGAAATAATGCTATAAACCGAAGATCAGATTATCAAAATTAGGAAATGACGACAATTTTTTTTTGTTTACCGCCCTAGCTTCTTTACGGAGGAGTTTCCGCTTCAGCAGAAGAGGGAAGAAGACGAACAAATCCATGTACGAGTGTAAAAAGAGCGATCAGTACGACACTGCCGACATTCCGACCTACGAAGAAGTGGCGTCCTATCGCAGAGCAGCGGGAGCTCCGTACAGACTCGTCGTGCTGGTTGGTAAGTCCTGCTGAACGTCAACCTCTTAAAAACTGAACTCTGTTGACAAGCGTACTGAGACACAGGGCGGCACGGGGGCTTAGTGTTTAGCATGTTCTCCTCTCAGTGCTGGGGATTCAGGTTCGAATCCCAATCTGGGTGGAGTTTCCATGTTCTCCCCGTGTCCGCGTGGGTTTCCTCTGGGTTCTCCGGTTTCCTCCCACAGTCCAACAACATGGATTCAAGGTCAATTAAATTCACCAAATTGCCCCATATAGAGTGTAACTGTGTAAGTGTGTGCCCAGTGATAGATTGGCACCCTGTCCTAGATGGGCATGGGGAACCCCCCCCACCCCCGCGACCCTTGTAGAGGATAAAGTTCACAGTTCAAAAACATGGATCAATTGAATTCTCCAAATTAATTAATTAGCACTAATTAATTAATAAAAACATTTTTTGATTGATGTTCAAAAAATGTTTGTCATCGATGACGACGGCTTAATCGGATAACGGGAAGTGGGTAAAATAGCATTTGCAAATTTCCATCGATCCATTATCTTCCGCTTTATCCTCCATTAGGGTCGTGGGGGGGTTCCCCCATGCCCATCCAGGGGAGAACGTTTCGGGCGCTGGGCAGATAGACCCAGGACAGGACGCCAATCCATCGCTGGACACACACTCACTCACACAAAAACACACTATATGGGGCAATTTGGAGAACTCAATTGACTTGATCCATGTTTTTGGACTGTGGGAGGAAACCGGAGAACCTGGAACACTGAAAACTCCACCCAGATTGGGATTCGAACCAGGAATCCCTAGTGCTGCGAGGAGAACATGCTAAACCACTAAGCCACTGTGTCGCCATTAAATTTAATGGCGTTAAATGGTATTTAATAAATACTTGAATTAAAGGTTTTTAAGTGATTTTTTTAAAGAGTTTTTTGAAGAGTTTTTAAGTTCAACCACATACTTTCTGGATGTTTTTTAACGTGACCTTATAAATGTCACATGACCCTCACCTCTGATAGCAGAGCAGCTCTGAGGAGAACATTCCTGCGAAGCCTTTGAAAAACACTGCAATCAAACACCCTCCGCTCTCTGAAGCCGGTTTGTCTCTGGTTTGAGTCGCATGAGAAATGTGAAGAGGCTTTTTATTTCCAGAGGGAAACCTGCAGCCATGAGCTCGATGAGGTGCCTGTTTTACAAAGTGTAAAACTCTTGAAAAAACATTAGTGGCAACATTAACTCTCAAATAAAGGGAAAAATCAGCAGGACTGACTTCAGGGTCGTAACTCTAAAAGAGGTTTGGCTTTTGTTTTGTTCCTGTAGTCTGCTTTCTTTATTTTTTTTTATTCCTAGTCTTCTTTTTTCTCCGTTCTCTCTTCCTTCTTGGTCCCAACGTAAATGCTGAGGGTCAGAAAATTAACTAGTAATTTGTATAATTATCATTCGTTCATTATGAAATGATAAAGTGATTTATTTTGCCTTCTCTGCGTACACACAGAGGAATTTGTCCTCCACATTTAACACATACACACACACACACACACACACACACACTGCTGAAGTGAGCACAGGTGTCCGGAGCGGTGGACAGCCTGCAATACGACGCCCGAGGAGGCAATTGTGCTCAGGTGCCTTACCCAAGTGCCCTTCAGCTGTGGTACTTGGTGGGACCAGGAATCAAACCAGAAACCTTCAGGTCCAAAGACTGGTTCCTTAACCACAAGCCCGTGACTGCCCCTTTTCTTTCGATTGCCCATCCAAGGGAGAATGTTGGATCACTGGGCACACACTCACTCACTAACACACACACACACACACACACACTCTATATGGGGCAATTTGGAGGATTCAATTGACCTTGATCCATGTTTTTGGACTGTGGGGGGAAACCGGAGAACCCGAAGGAAACCCATGCGGACACGAGGAGAACATGCAAACTCCACCCAGATTGGAAACCGGAATCCCTAGTGCTGAGAGGAGAACATGCCGAGCACTGAGCCACCCTGTTAAAGTTTATATATATATATATATTTATATATTCATAACTACTGACTTGTGATAACTACTATTCATAACTACTGACTTTGGATAAAAGTGTCTGCTGAATGACTAAATGTAAGAAAAAAAATATATATATATGTATGTATGTATGTGTGTGTGTATGTATGTATGTGTGTGTGTGTGTGTTAATATCTTTGTATGTATATATATATATATATATATTCCGGTTGCCTTCCCATCTCGTGGGATGAACTTTTTGCTTTTGCTGCTCTGTGATTTCTTTATTTTCTTTTTTTCTGGCTCTGTGTTATCATTCCGTCGTCCTCGTCCTCTCTGTCCTGTGTTTCTGATGAATGCATTGCTTTGTCTCTCTCTCTCTCTCTCTGTCGCTCGCTCGCTCGCTCATTCGGCGTGTGGACTCGGACCGACGTTATTTTTGATTTTAGACCCATTAGTGAAAGAACTTCCCGTGTTCTATCTCCATCCGTCTCCTCTCTCCTCTTTCTTTGTTCTGGCGTGGAGTCCCGTCGCGGTGTTGACTCTGGACCTTTTTGGCTCGGGCGCCTCTTATTCTGCTTGGATTTTAAGTTCAAATGAAGCTCATTCATCTAATCCCGTCCCTCTCGTGTTAAATGCTCACCGGCCAATCGGGGTTCTTACAGTGGGCAACAGGGTTAAATCACACTGAAGAACGTGGCCTCGTTCCCCCGACGTGACGGATCGCTGGATCCATTTCAAACAACTCTACAGACAAAACAAGATCTTATCGGTTTGGATGGGTATTAATCAAAGAGCCAACGTAAACACACACACACACACACACACACACACACACACACACACACAGACCACCACCGCGATTCGACTGAAACCTGATTATTTAACAAAGTGAACAATCTGTTTGGTTCCTCACGTTTGATTTCAGCCAATAGAAATTCATTTACAGTTGTTGTCACTCCCGGTGGTGGTGGTAGTAACCCGGGGGGGGTCTTAATTTCCAAAATACGGCACCGTGGCATGTTCTCCTCTCAGCACTAGGGATTCCCGGTTCGAATCCCAATCTGGGTGGAGTTTCCATGTTCTCCCCATGTCCGCGTGGGTTTCCTCCGGGTTCTCCGGTTTCCTTCCACAGTCCAAAAACATGGATCAAGTCAACTGAGTTCTCCAAATTGCCCCATATAGAGTGTGTCTGTGTGAGTGAGTGTGTGTCCAGTGATAGATTGGCGCCCTGTCCTGGGTGTATCTGCCCAGCGCCTGAAACATTCCTTACGACCCTAGTAGAGGATAAAGCGGAAGATAATGGATGGATGGATTGATTAACAAACAGGTGGCACGGTGGCTTAGTAATTGGCATGTTCTCCTCTCAGCGCTAGGGATTCCCAGTTCGAATCCCAATCTGGGTGGTTTCCATGTTCTCCCCGTGTCCGCGTGGGTTTCCTCCGGGTTCTCCGGTTTCCTCCCACAGTCCAAAAACATGGATTCAAGGTCAATTAAATTCAACAAGTTGCCCCATATAGAGTGTAACTGTGTAAGTGTGTGCCCAGTGATAGATTGGCTCCCTGTCCTGGATGGGCATGGGGAACCCCCCCCACCCTCCACCCCCATGACCCTAGTAGAGGATAAAGCGGAAGTTAATGGATGGATGGACGTTTACACGTTCGGTGGTGACATAATTCTGGTGCTTTTTAATAAATGGCCACACCTTTTAAAGCACAAGTCACCTGGGACAGGTGAAAGTTAAACCATGCTGTAAAGTTCAGTTGTAGGTTGGTGGTGTTACAGCGCTCTTAAGAAGTTAGGCCACACCCCCTTCTGGCTCCATTCTCTATTTCCTCCTCTTATCATATAGATGGACTTTGTAGTTTTATAATCACAGACTGTAGTCCATCTGTGTTCTTTGTTGTTATTAGTCCCCTGTTGGTTCTGTGTTCTCTGTTGGTCAGGAGCATCACAGAACAGGTATCATTTGGGTGGTGGATTGTTTGTCAGTTCTGCAGTCACACTGATGTGGTGAGGGGGGGTTTCTGTAGTTTCATTTCTCCACCTCAGTGACACTGCTGGGATAGGAATAATGCACCCACCCAATAACCCCTACTCTGTGGCGGTCCTAATCATGTCCTGACGTCGATTTTTAATTTTGAAGTATTTAATTATAATTTAATTATACTGTGTTAAACACTTGGTTCCTAATGATCTGTGGCTCTTTGATGAAAGCAATTAAATGCTAATTAAATGATTGTAATTTGGTGGTGATGATTCGCAGCATCCGGCCGTTGGGTCAGGTTCATGCAGGCAGCGCAGCGTGGTGCCCCGTCTGCCCCAGTCTGCCCCAACCCCGCGTTATTTACTCAGCTGAGGCGTAGCGCTGCTCCGTGCTCAGCTGCACTGTGCTGCTGTTTGCTCGGCCTGGAAGTTATTAAGTGTCTATTAAAGCTCCCTCCCACTAATGAGGGTGCTAATCAAGCCTGACATTTTTATTGCTGCTGCAACCTGTACCGCAGAGAGACTTCACACACACACACACACACACACACACACACACACACACACACACTGATTACTGAAACTATAAAGGCTGATTGACACATGGTGAAAAATTCCCCATGCCCATCCGGGGGAGAACGTTTCGGACGCTGGGCAGATACACCTAAGACAGGACGCCAATCTATCACTGCACACACACTTACTCACACAAACACACTCTATATGGGGCAATTTGGAGAACTCAATTGACTTGATCCATGTTTTTGGACTGTGGGAGGAAACCAGAGAACCCGGAGGAAACCCACGTGGACACGGGGAGAACATGCAAACTTCACCCAGATTGGGAATCGAACCAGGAGTGTGTTTACTCTTTTATACATTCATTTATTTACTATTTACTGGAACGAATTTTTATTTTATTTTTTTTCAAAAAGCTACAACTTTAAGACGTCTTTAATTTATTTATTTTTTTTTGCATTTTTTACTTTTAAATTTTAGGTAAAATGAACCAGAGCGATGTCGAAATATATTTCTCTAAATGAGCTGAAATGACTAAATGTGTACTGTTTTTAATACGTGATATACTACACACACACTGAACCCTAACATTTAAGGTCCTGTTTTAATGCTGCTATTATGCATCTTGATTATTTGGTGTGTGTGTGTGTGTGTGTGTGTGTGTGTGTGTGTGTGTGTGTGTGTGTGTGTGTGTCCCGTCTCTGTGTACAGGTCCAAATAAAGTCGGTCTGAATGAACTGAAGAGGAAGCTGTTGATATCGGACCCTCAACACTTCAGCCTCACAATCCCTCGTAAGTGTTCCGAAAATCGTGTTCTGTGTGAAAAAAAAAAAAAAAAAGTTAAATTTTCCACTGGTCCTGACGAGAGGAGTAAACATCAAGCAACGAGCTCCACACGGAGATGTTCCACCATTAATACTGCTCCATCGACAGCCTCTCGCTCCCTCTCTCAATGTCTCAATG
>JAFMOD010000119.1:1231266-1245600 GCA_019802435.1 Corydoras maculifer
GTGTATATGTGTGTATGTATGTGTGTGTGTGTGTGTGTTGGCTGATTTGGTCACTCTCCTGGTGACAGGTGTATGTATACAGTGCTGCCAGTACACAGCTTTCCCTGTGTTCCCCCAGTAGGTGGGGCAGTTTGTCGGTGGGGGTGAGGGGGTGAAGTTGGGGATGATGTGTGTAAATTTGGTGCTGTATTTCTCTCTGATGTTGGTGTATTTGGTACATTCTCTCTCTCTCTTGTTATTTAGCATCAGCATCCAGCGGCTCAGGTTTTTCAGGGACGTGCACCACAGCTGAATCCATCTTTAAACGTCTGTTAGACGGCGGGGGCCGAGAAACGAAATGTGGGAGCGAGAAGTGACAGCAAGCCAGAGAAATGTAGGAAACCTGGGGAGTGTTCGGGGTGGGGGGGGGGAGCCAGGAAATCTGCCACCGCTGATAGAAGCGATGCGTGTTCCGTTAAGCCGAGCCGTAATAGATGCGTCTGATTCCGACTCTGACACTTTGAAATGCCACTGGTATTAAAATCCCATCCGCGGCTTTCTGCCTTAACGCTGGCTGATTGCTCGCGAACGTGACCCCGCCGTTGGCCTGTGCTATTGGCTCGGCTCTCGCACAGCGACTTACACCAGATTTAAATTAAGGAGATTGATTCTTGGAAAGTTTACTTCTCTTTTATTCTTCTCTTCTTTTTTTTTTTAACGTATTTTCCGAAAGCTGCCAGTTTGAGGTTCCAAGTTTTAAAGGCTTATTTTTTACAGTCGTGTCGACACGTTCAGTATCGTTTGATTCCGCGGCGCGCTCGTCCTACGTGCAGACGTCCCGCGGTGGTACCCGTGTGCGTTTTAATACCCGGCTAGGAATGCGATACCCCGAATACTATTAATAATTTTCATGCGTTTTAACAGAACCGTGAGCGGAACGGTGGCTTAGTGGTTTAGCATGTTCTCCTCTCAGCCCTAGGGATTCCCGGTTCGAATCCCAATCTGGGTGGAGTTTCCATGTTCTCCCCGTGTCCGTGTGGGTTTCCTCCGGGTTCTCTGGTCCAAAAACATGGATCAAGTCAATTGAATTCTCCAAATTGCCCCATGTAGAGTGTGTGTGCGCGCGTGTCTGTCTGAGTGAGTGTGTGTCCAGTGATAGATTGGTGTCCTGTCCTGGGTGTATCTGCCCAGCGCCTGAAACGTTCTTCTTCAACGACCCTAATAGGGGATAAAGTGGAAGATAATGAATGAATGAAATAAGGTTAATCATGCATTGTTACGAATGTATTAACGTGTTGCCTCACCCAATCAGATTGAAGGAGAGGAACGGCCCGTTTTATAATCCAGGATAAGTGCTGCTGTATTAAAACCCTGCTGAACCTCCGACCTCAGCATCACCACAGGACTCTCTTGTTCTGTGAAACACTGAGGGATTGTTTTTTTATCCATTCATTCATCTTCCGCTTTATCCTATATTAGGGTCGTGGAGGGTTCCCCATGCCCAACCAGGGAAGAACGTCTCGGGCGCTGGGCAGATACACCCAGGACAGGACACCAATCTATCACTGGGCACACACTCACACACACAGAGACACACAAAAACACACTCTACATGGGGCAATTTGGAGAACTCAATTGACTTAATCCATGTTTTTGGACTGTGGGAGGAAACTGGAGAACCCGGAGGAACCCCACGAGGACACGGGGAGAACATGGAAACTCCACCCAGATGGGGATTGGAAACTGGAGAGGAGAACGTGCTAAACCACCATGCCGCCCTGGATTGTTTTTTTTATTTGATTTATTTTCCTTCGCCTCAAACGTCTTACTTTCGCTTTCCGTCAACAAATTTCTACCACTGTGGAAAATCTTCCACTGACTCGAGCGCTGCATGTGTAATGAACATGTACAGCATCGTATGTAAAGTGAAGCGAGTTGTTGCCGTGCTTCTCCGCCCCGTGCGGAACGTAGATCTTTTCTTTTAAGGCCCGTGTTTTAATGCAGGCTGTTGGGCTGGGGCTTTTTGATGGGAATATTTCATCAGGAGGCACCCACTCTGGGATCGGGTCGGCCCTTGGCGGCACGAACTCAGCTGTGGGTTGCCATGGAAACCTCGGCCTCTGGTGAATCAATATAGGATTTGACTTTTTGATGTGAATCTGAGTTCTGCCTCTGTCGGTTCATCATGTTGCTTTCCACTGATTGACCTCTACGGGGCAGTCTTAGGCTTGTGGTTAAGGAACCGGTCAGATTCCCGGTCCCAACAAGTACAATGGCTGAAGTGCCCTTGAGCCAGCGCTGTGTACAAGCTGCCCACCGGTCCTCACTTCACTCAGTGTCTTCACTCTGATACTTTATTTTCAATTTCATATAATATATCTAGGACAGGTGTGCCCACACTTTTCTAGCCCGAGATGTACTTTTTGTAATGGACAGGTCATCGTGATCGACCAGCAGTCATCTTTTTTTTTTCTTTTTTTTTTTTTTACATACATCACGTTAGATAGAGAGCTTTATTGCCATTATACATGATACAATGAAATTCTGCGTGGTACCTCTTAACGACCGAGAACAAACGACAGAGAACATGTATCCATAAAAACATTCAATAAGTTTGTAAGTGTATAAAACAATAATAATATTATAATATAGCAGCAACTAGCATAGCAAATTAGAAAGAAAAAAAATATATATATATATATATATATATACACCAGTCGGCCCTTGGCGGCATGAACTCAGCTGTAGGTTGATATATATATATATATATATATATATATATATATATATATATATATATATATATATATATATATGCGCTTGTATGTATATATGTTTGTGTATATAATAGTTATTGGTGGTAGTTATGGTATGTAACAGTACGCCAGTCAATTCCATTGACCCGCCCATCTTCATGAATACAAGGTACATTTAAATGAGATGATATTGAGTGGCTGCGCACCGGGTTTGGAAATAGAAAGAGGGGGACGGGGATAGAGATAGATACCGAAGATTCAGAACGACTCACAGTGTGTGTGTGTGTGTCTGTCTGTCTGTCTGTGTGTATAAGTGCTTCCGATACTGTGCTGATCTGTCATTTTTCCTCAAACCTGTGGAATGATCCATGATGATCGACCAGCATGCACTGTGCCATCGACGTCATGGGGACGTCTGATCTAGAACGTGCAGAGAATCGTTCCTCCTCTCCATAGACAGAGAGAAAGTGGAACCTTAAGTGTATTATATTTCTATTCTTGAAACCACGTCCATTCTGTTTATATCACTGAGTTATAGGACTGCCACATCTCTAATAACACCGTCTGGCAGGATGCTGCTGTTTAACTTTGCGTGTTCTTTATTCAGATTTCATGGGTTCTCGTCCTCCAGCAGCAGCTCGTGCCGTCCAAGACCCACAACCCGAGTTTAGTAAAGAGAGCAGGGAGCGTTTTTACACTTGTTGAATTGGCGATAAAAAAATTTAAATGGTTTGTTTTGGAGCTGCTGGTCGAACTGTTTGTCCGAGGGGTGTACCACAGTGACCCCTGACTTACTGCGTTCTTGTTAAACATACTTCATGAGGACCTTTCACCCCAACTAAACCAAGTGGAGCCTCACTAACAGGTCTGGCACGCGTGGCTCCGTTTTACAGCCGAGCTGCCGAGCAAACAGGGACGCACGCGTCTTAATGAGCGCTGGACGAGAGTCCGAGTGCTGCTACTCCACCCCCCCACCGCCACCCACCCCCCTCAGTGTGCAGTGTGCATCCGGATCTGTACTTGCTTTATGTTTAGTAAATACTGGATCCACACTGACTCGCCTTCACTTCGTTCAGGGATGCGGAAACGTCGTATTTAAATATTTGCCTAGATTCCAGATTCAAGAAAGTTTTATTATCATTTTTATCGCATGACCCCGTTTACCCAGTTCTATTAAAGTTAGAACCCAAATTTTAAAAGAAAGTATGTTAGAAATATGGCATTGATATGTAAAATACAACATAAAACTATAAATATGTATAATATGGAATATACATGATATACAAGGGTGGCTTAGTGGTTAGCATGTTCTCCTCTCAGCGAAGGGGATTCTCGATTTAAATCCCAATCTGGGTGGAGTTTCCTCCGGGTTCACCGGTTTCCTTCCACAGTCCAAAAACTTGGATCAAGGTCAATTGAATTCTCCCAATTGCCCCATATAGAGTGTGTCTGTGTGAGTGAGTATGTGCCCAGTGATAGATTGAAGCCCTGTCCTGGGTCTATCTGCCCAGCGCCCGAAATGTTCTCCCCTGGATGGGCATGGGAACCCCCCCCCCCCCTCCGCGAGACCCTAGTAGAGGATAAAGCGGAAGATAATGAATGGATAGAATATACAATATACAACTTATCAATATAATATATACAGTGATGGATTGGCGCCCTGTCCTTGGTCTATCTGCCCAGCGCCCGAGACGTTCTCCCCTGGATGGGCATGGGGAACCCCACCGCGACCCTAATAGAGGATGAAGCAGGAAATAATGAATAAATGAATAAATAAATATATATATATATATATATATATATATATATATATAATGTAAAAATATATAAAATATGAATATAGTACCACATGCAATGTGAAATATAGCAGAAATGTATATAAGTGTAAAATGAGGTGGATGAGTATTTTGGTGGAGGAGGATCAGATGTCCAGTTAGGAAAGTGTTGTGGTGTGAAGAGTCTGTTTACATTTTGTCCAGCTGGTCTTCAAGTTGCTTCTCGTTGTTCTCTTTTTAAGACACGTCCCGATCAAAGAGGAACCATGAGAGTGATGGAGTGGAGTATCACTTCATTTCCAAATCCTTGTTTGAAGCAGACATTCAGAATAACAGGTGAGTCTTTAGTCAGCAGGACTTTTATTTTGTAGGAGAATTTAGTATCGGGGCGGCACAGTGGCTTAGTGGTCAGCATGTCCGTCTTTCAATGCTACGGATCTGGGTTCGAATTCCAATATATGTGATGTTTCCATGTTCTCCCCGTGTCCGCGTGGGTTTCCTCCGGGTTCTCCGGTTTCCTCCCACAGTCCAAAAACATGGATCAAGGTCAATTGAATTCTCCAAATTGCCCCATATAGAGTGTGTGTGTGAGTGAGTGAGTGTGTGCCCAGCGACGGGTTGGTGCCCTGAATTAATGAATTTAGTCTGGTTTAGTGCTCATCAGGAATCTGAAATTTAGTCTTTAGCATGTTCTCCTCCCAGCGCTAGGGATTCCCGGTTCGAATCCCAATCTGGGTGGAGTTTCCATGTTCTCCCCGTGTCCACATGGGTTTCCTCCGGGTTCTCCGGTTTCCTCCCACAGTCCAAAAACATGGTTCAAGGTCAATTGAATTCTCCCAATTGCCCCATATAGTGTGTGTCTGTGTGAGTGAGTGTGTGCCCAGCGATGGATTGGCGCTCTGTCCTGGGTGTATCTGCCCAGCACCCAACACGTTCTCCCCTGGGCATGGGGAACCCTCCGCAACCCTAGTAGAGGATGAAGCGGAAGATAATGAATGGATGGAACATGATGGTGTGGAAGGGCGGCACAGTGGTTGGGTGGGTTAGCATGTTCTCCTCTCCACCTCATGGGTTCTACCTGGGTTTTCCAATTTTCCTCCCAAGTTCTATAAACATGGATTCAAGGTCAAGAGTGTGTGTGTGTGTGTGTGTGTGTGTGTGTTGGATCGATAACCATGATGCTGTGTGCCGTTTTGAGACGCACGCTCATGTGAAGCTCGAGTGACGCTGCCATTCCCAAGGAAAACCCTGCACTGGGCCTAAAAACAGATTACCCCAAATTAACCCGAAACCTCAGAGGGAGCCTCCACCCCGACATCCATTCTACACGCCACCCTTCAGGACAACAAACACCGCAGGACTTAAAACTCATTTAGTGGCCTCCTTTAAACGAGCTTCCCAGAAAACAGACATTTGTGGAATGCTCGGTTACCGTAAATGTCAAATTAACAGTGGAAGACCTCTTCTTAGCACCCAACAAAACGGGGCATGGCGTGGCATTGTTGGGCCCTAATGAAGCAGTGTGTACGGCTGGAGGCAAACCACGCGCCTCTCAGACAGGAATGTGCTCGCGGGGACCGTCCGTAAATGTAACTTTAGATTGGAAGCGTCCCGAGACGGCATGTCGCTTAGAGCAGCACTTAATTGTCAGTTAATTTCCATAAACTTGGGTTCTAGGAAAATAGGTCTGTGGCTTGCCAGTGCTCTTTTAAAGCGCCCTAAAGGACTTGGGGGCACTTGATCGGAAAGATTTCGCTGTCGCAAGGTGTGAATGATGGCTTGTAGCGTACAATTACAGTGAGGCGGCGACACGGTGGAAACACTGCTTGCCAAAAAATCCCGAGTGCTTCGTTAGGGATCGTTTTAGATGCTGATTAAGGAAATCTCTGAGCGCTGAGAGAAAGCTAATATAGCAGTTTTCCGTCGCCGAGAAACGTACCTTTATTTTGAGATGGCCACGCCCATCGGGGAGAGTTATTCACACGCAGCGTTGCTATTTAAACTGGAGGAAGGTGCAAAAATTGACTGTGTGCGGGGCGCAAGACAGGACGTGTTTAATCTGTGGTCTGAATGCGTAACATGACGCAAACTAAAATATCCAGTCATGACGTTCTATACGAAAGTCAGGAACGCGAAGCGGCCGAAAACATTGTGATTTTCGAATTTCAAACATGTCTAACATCCCGAAAGCTCGTACCGCGACGCCGCCGGCAGGAAAATGTGATTTGCTTTGCCATTCTGTTGCTCGCATTATGTGTGTAGTCTGTGGAAAGTTGGACATAAAGACCCAAAAACACATTCCTCAGCGTTGCCCTGTCCTGCGTAACCGTACCGAGGGGGCGGGGCCTGGGACGGCACTGATGCGCTCACGCCGGAGTCTGCGCCGAGATCCTCACCCTCACTCGCATTCTTAGGAACAGCACTATTCCAGACGCTCTGGCACGGCGGCTCTTTATATAATCTTCTATGTTACACTTTAAATCAGTAACACCTGTCTCCCCAGAGCACGGGCCGTCCCAAATGCCAAGGGCTGGAGTAATGCTCGCTTCCTGAGTAGGCAAAGACAAATAAAGTTTTCCACCACATTCTCTTTCCCCCGCTCGGCCTTGCTCACGCTCTCTGATCAGTGTCACCGAAAGCCGGGGTGTATTTTTAGCCGATAGGTAAGAAGAGAGAAAGAGAAATAGCTTGGGGTTGACGAACGTGGAAGGAATTTTCGGGACGACGGAGCCGTACGCAGAAGGCTGGAGCTGAAGAAAGGGCAAGTGAAACCGAACACACCCCGGGTTAAAATGTCCTCGCGCAGGGATTTCGGATTTGGGGCTTTGTTGATCCGAGACCATCAACCTTTAGAGTCGGCTCTCATTTAGAGACTGGTTCAGACCGAGGGCGGCACAGTGGCTTAGTGGTTTAGCATGTTCTCCTCTCTGCGCTAGGGATTCCCGGTTCGAATCCCAATCTGGGTGGAGTTTCCGTGTTCTCCCGGTGTCCACGTGGGTTTCCACTGACAGTCCAAAGACATGAATCAAGGTCAATTGAATTCTCCAAATTGCCCCATATAGAGTTTGTCTCTAAACTGTGGGGGGGGTTGTATATGTGTGTGCGTATATATATATAATAAGGAGGGTGGAACGGTGGCTTAGTGGTTGGCACGTCGTTCTCCTCTCAGCACTAGGGATTCCCAGTTCGAATCCCCATCTGGGTGGAGTCTCCGTGTTCTCCCAGTGTCCACGTGGGTTTCCTCCGGGTTTTCTGGTTTCCTCCCACAATCCAAAAACATGGATCAAGTCAATTGAGTTCTCCAAATTGCCCCATATAGAGTGTGTTTGTGTGAGTGAGTGTGTGCCCAGCGACAGATTGGCGTCCTGTCCTGGGTGTATCTGCCCAGCGCCCGAAACCTTCTCCTCTGGATGGGCATGGGGAACCCCCCCCCCCCCCCGCGACCCTAATATAGGATAAAGCGAGAGTTAATGAATGGATGTGTATATATATAGAGCGGCATGGTGGCTTAGTGTTTAGCATGTTCTCCTCTCATAACAGATGAAGCTAATATAGAAGTTGTAATAATAATCATAATAATTATAATTTGTTTAATTACATTAATGACCTTAACGAGTTCTGTGACTGTTGCAGGTTTCTGGAATACGGCGAGTACAAAGGGAATTACTACGGAACAAGTCTGGACTCCATTCGCTCGGTTCTGTCCAAAAAGAAAGTCTGCCTCCTGGATGTGCTGCCCCATGTGAGTACCAAACCCACGTCCCCTCAGTATGTCCAACCCCCGTGATGTCTCCCCACTCTGTTCCACACCTGGCCGCATGTCCTCCCTCACATCTCCTGCTCCGTCTCGTCTCTCACCTCTCACGCCTGGCTCGTCTTCCTCGGATCAGAACGCTGCAGCACAAAGGGCCGCCTTGTCCTCCCGAGGACATCTGCTTCCATACCGAAAATGGACTTTGCACATTGAACCTCTCTGTCTTGTTCTCGCCTCATCATGGATCCACGCCGACACCCTTATAAACCCGCGTGTAAACCGTCTCGACCGCCTACACGCACCGCGCCGCTGTTCACGCCCTCCGCAGGACGCTCGCTGACGCAGCGGGTCGACAACGAAACTACAAACACCACGATGGAGGGTCATGACCCCGCAGTGACATCATGACCGCTGCATTCTCTAAAGTGTAGTCTTTAAAACTCTAGAATCACCTTAAATCTATTTACATTTATAGATTTTTTTTTTACCATAATCTTAAAAAAAAAAAAATCACGAGTCAGCATTTTAAAGTGAGTAGAGCACCAAGCACCAGTGTGTCATCAACGGCAGAAGGATTTATACTCTAAATATAAAGTTGTCTGTGAGGCGTATAGTTAGGATTTTATATAAGGTTAGTGGTCTGGGGGGGTCAGGTCCTCATGCCCATTCTGAATGTTATGGGTGTTGTGCAGATACACCAATGACAGGACGCCAATCCATCACGGGGCACACACTCACTCACACACTCACACTCTATATGGGGCAATTTAACATTGAATCCATGTCTGGAAGGAAATGATTAAATCCAGCGAAAACCCACACACTGTCTGTGTGAGTGTGTCTGTGTGTGGTTGTGTCTGTGTGTGTAAGTGTGAGTGTGTCTGTGTGTGTGTCTGTGTGAGAGTGTGTCTGTGTGTGTGTGTCTGTGATTGTGTGTGTGTAAAACTGTGTGTAACACTGTGTGTGTGTCTTTGTGTGTGTGTGTATGTGTGTAACTCTGTGTGTGTCTGTGTCTTTGTGTGTGTGTTTGAGGGTGTGTGTGTGTCTGTGTGTGTCTATCTTTGTGTATGTGTAACTGTGAGTGTCTGTGTGTAACTGTGAGTGTGTGTGTCTTTGGGTGTGTGTGTGTGTGTGTGTGTGTTTGTCTTTCTGTGTGTGTGTAACTCTGTGTGTGTGTGTGTCTTTGGGTGTGTGTGTGTGTGTGTGCGTGTGTTTGTCTTTCTGTGTGTGTGTAACTCTCTGTGTGTCTGTGTCTTTGTGGGTGTGTGTGTCTGTGTCTTTGTGTGTCTGTGTCTTTGTGTGTAAAACTCTTTGTGTCTTTGTGTGTGTAAAACTCTTTGTGTCTTTGTGTGTGTATGTGTCTTTGTGTGTGTTTGTGAGTGTGTGTGTGTGTGTGTAACTGTGTATGTATGTGTGTGTGTGTGTGTGTTTGAGAGAATGGGTTAAATGTGGAGGACACACTCCTCTGTGTGTTAGTACAGTAGGCGAAAACAGATCACTTTAATAATTAATTAATGAATGTGTATTTATTGATATTAAATTGTGGGCTAATTGGGGGGGGGGGGTTCTGTTGCTGTTGGAGAACGTCGCTGAAAGCACACACTGATCTCTCAACCTCAGAACCCGATGGAACGGAAAAATATTTTTTATTTACTTAGAAATAATCCGCCTCGGATTTTCACTACTGAAAACACTTCACTGTAACGTCTGAACGTACTGCGTTTCCACTCTGACACCTCAGCCCGTCGTCCTATCCCGTCACGCCCGTCTCCCCCGGCGCAGGGGCCGGTCTGATATGTGAGGCCGTGGGTCTTTGGTGGTCCTCGACTGTTTCTCGTCTCCGTCTTAAAGACGGGAAGGAACGGGGAGGAGGGAACAATGCCCCCGGTTCTGTTACCTCATCTGTCTAATCTGCTTCTCTCTTTGATTTGTGTGATTTGTTTTATATTTATAATGGTTTTCCTCTCCTCCTATTGGCTTATTGAGGTTTACAGTAGATTCCATCCATCCATCATCTTCTGCTTTATCCTCTATTAGGGTCGCGGTGGGGTTCCCCATGCCCATACAGGGGAGAACGTTTCGGGCGCTGGGCACACCCAGGACAGGACGCCAATCTATCACTGGGCACACACTCACTCACAGACACACTCTATATGGGGCAATTTGGAGAACTCAATTGACTTGATCCATGTTTTTGGACTGTGGGAGGAAACCGGAGAACCTGGAGGAACCCACACGGACACAGGGAGAACATGGAGACTCCACCCAGATTGGGATTCGAACCGGGAATCCCTAGTGCTGAGAGGAGAACATACCAACCACTAAGCCACCGTGCCGCCCCGTTTACAGTAGATTTTAAATGTTAATCTATCTATTGTCTTCTGCTTCATCTTTTAATAGGGTCGGGGGGGGGGGGGGTTCCCCATACCCATCCAGGGGAGAATGTTTCGGGCGCTGGGCAGATACACAGGACAGGACGCCAATCTATCACTGGACACACACTCACTCACACAAACACAATCTATATGGGGCAATCTGGAGAATTTAAATTGACTTGCTCCATGTTTTTGGACTGTGGGAGGAAACCGGAGAACCCGGAGGAAACCCACACTGACACAGGGAGAGCTGGAATCCCTAGCTCTGAGAGGAGAACATGCTAAACACTAAGCCACCAATGGTGTAATAAAGAATTAAATTTATTTGCAAAAAAAAAATTCTGTCTGTTCTTCTTGTGATTAGTTTATTAATCAATGTGAGTCATTAGTTTTAAGTCTGAAAGGCTGATTGATGAGCGTTGTGTGTGATGTGCATCATGTTGAGTCGTGTGATTGGTGTTTGCATTGTTCTGATTTTCAGACATGTTTTTTCTCGTTCAGAGTCTGAAGCATCTCCGCACAGCGGAGTTTAAACCCTTTGTCGTGTTCGTCAAGCCTCCATCCATCGAACGTTTACGAGAGACGAGGAAAAACGCCAAGATCGCCTCGCGCAAAGAGGACAAGGGCTCCGGCAAAACCTTCACGGTCAGACTCACATCCATCACATTCCAATGTGGCAGATACACCCAGGACAGGGCGCCAATCTATCACTGGACACACACTCACTCACACACACACACTCTATATGGGGCAATTTGGAGAACTCAATTGACTTGATCCATGTTTTTGGACTGTGGGAGGAAACCGGAGAACCCGGAGGAAACCCACGCGGACACGGAGAGAACATGGAAACTCCACCCAGATGGGGATTCGAACCGGAAATCCCCAGCGCTGAGAGGAGAACATGCTAAACACTAAGCCACCGCTTACTTCAAATTCTTAATTCAATCATTTATTTATTTTTATTTTTTTCATTCTATGAGATGTTGTTCATGTACTCCGGCTTTTAAATTTTTATTATTGTTTTTCTTCTTATATTATTATTATAGTACCTTGTTTTTCTTGAAAGGCGCTTATTAATAAAATTATATTATTATTATTATTATTATCATTATTGTTATTGCACATTACGCCAAAACACAGGGTAGTTTAGCATGTTCTCCTCTCAGCGCTAGGGATTCCCGGTTGGAATCCCAATCTGGGTGGAGTTTCCATGTTCTCCCCATGTCTGCGTGGGTTTCCTCCAGGTTCTCCGGTTTCCTCCCACAGTCCAAAAACATGAATCAAGGTCAATTGAGTTCTTCAAATTGCCCCATATGGAGTGTGTCTATGTGAGTGAGTGTGTTCCCAGCGATAGATGTGTGGTGTAGTGAGGGACAGCGTGCCAATCTATCGCTAGGCATCGGAATCGTCGATAAAATCGAGAAAAGCCTGCCAAGTATCAAAAAAACTTTCCAGTCGACCCTCCCGGTGAATTTTCAGTCTTTTCTAATTTTCTATGCTACAGAACAGGGGTCTTAAAGTGCCGGCCCACGGGCCACATCCGGCCCGCGAAGCAGTCTTATACGGCCCCTCAAGGGTTAAGAAAATAAGCATTACATTTTTTTTTAATAATAATCTGGCCCGCAATTTGGTTTAATTATTTATATATTATTGTTTTTTTTTTTTATTTGTAATGTGGTGTTTGTGTGTTGTCTTTATTTTTGTAAAAATAGCTGCGTTGCCTGGTTATTAGCACCTGCTGCGTAAACCCAACCCACTCGTAAGCTGCACGTCTCTACGTGTAACGGGTTGTACTCAGAAACGAAGCCAAAGTCGATAAACACTGTAACAGTCACTGGTGTAGATGTGTCGCTGGTGCTAATGAAACCGAAGAACCCGGAGGAAACCCACGTGGACACGGGGAGAACATGAAAACTCCACCCAGATTGGGCTTCGAACCGGGAATCCTTAGCGCAGAGAGGAGAACATGCCAACCACTAAGCCACCCCTCAACGATGCTGTGAAAGGTGACGGCTAAATCCGTCTGTCTGCGTGACCTCACCGTCTGTCTGCGGTGTGTATGCGCCTTCACATCGCTTCAGTTCCAGTAAAACCCTCTCCGGTTTCGCACTGCGTTTCGTAACTTCTAGATAAATAGAGTTTACGATTGAAACTATTCGAGTGAAATCGCATATTCCACCGGAGGGGTACTCTCTGAGGGGTGTCTGCTTTTAGCAACGCGCTCTCCAAAGATGTCTGCGCAGCTCTGCCATCCTTCGCAGGTCTGCAGCGCTGCATTATGGAGTCTGACAGAAGTAAAACACAGAGCCTCTTTCCTGTTGGAATGAGTGAAAAACCATGTTTGATGACAATGTCGCTGAGAAATGCCTTCGTCGGGTCTGTTAGAGCAATAAGAGCGGGACGCGGGACCCACGGCGGCCGAATACAGGCCTCTCATTGTTTCTGTGAGGCCGAGCCCGGGCCTCGTTGTTCTCTCGTCTCCGTCGTACCTCTGATCGAATGTTTCATTACGCCCTTCCGTATTCCCTTTGAAGAGCGCTCCGGATGAAGCGCTTAATATTATGTGTCACTGGACGTGGAGGCGCAAAAAAACACCTGAAATGCGTTTTGGATGTCTGGCAGAAGAGACGCCGCCGCCACGAGCCAGCGCTGTAGAAAAGACACTTTTCCCATCTCCCGGCGTCATGCGCCGGAGCGTGATCTGTCCACTCAGGCATTTAGTGGCTTTGCTTCAGGGATATAAAAAATAGGAACCTTTTGCTGAACTGGGACAGTTCCTTTTAAATGGGTTTAATGCACGGGGCAGGTGCGCTTTATTTGAATCAATAAAAGATTGAGTTTCCATTAAGCTGCAGAAGCCCTCGCAGCGTTTACAGCCTCGTTGAAGCGGAGAGGGAAGAGACGGAGAGATATGACGGGAATCTTCAGCCTGCTGAAAAAAAAAAAAAAGACGGAATGTTTTAGGAGACATTGTAATTAATATAAATCTATAATACTATGTGACCTGTCAGGAGAAAGTGGCACCACATACCTCTATCTCTGACATTTAAAGTGCTCATCACATTATTCATTTATCCATCCATCCATTATCCTCCACTTTGTCCTCTACTAGGGTCGCGGGGAGGGTTTTCCATGCCCATCCAGGGGAGAACATTTCGGGCACTGGACAGATACACTCACACAGACACACTCTAAATGGGGCAATTTGGAGAATTCAATAGACCTTGATCCATGTTTTTGGACTGTGGGAGGAAACCAGAAAACCCAGAGGAAGCCCACGTGGACATGGGGAGAACATGGAAACTCCACCAAGATTTGGATTCGAACCAGGAATCCCCTAGTGCTGAGAGGAGAACATGCTAAATCACTAATCCACTCCTCATCTCATTATGTTCTAATTAATTCTATGCTGGGGTCGCAGTGGAGAGGGGTTCCCCATGCCCATCCAGGGGAGGACATTTCAGGCGCTGAGCAGATGCACCACTCACAGAGATGCACTATTAGGGCAGCCAATTCACCTTTAATCCATGTTTTGGACTGTGGAAGGAAACCAGAGAACCCGGAGGAAGCCCACACAGACACAGGGAGAACATGGAAACTCGACCCAGATCGGCATTTGAACCTGGTTCCACCAGCGCAGAGGGGTGGTCGTGCTAACCACTACATTCGAAGTAGGGAGAACATGTTAAACT
>JAFMOD010000119.1:1249864-1270069 GCA_019802435.1 Corydoras maculifer
CTGATTTAAAGACCGGCGCGAGCGGGCCTGGCTCGGACCTCCTCGTCATGGCCGTAAGAAGTCCCTCAGTATTCTGCCGGAGAGGATGGGTTCTGCAGAGAAGAGCTGGAGGTGGGTGCGTGGGTGAGCCGCCGGGGTTACAGGTTCTCCGCAGTACTGAAGTTTGATATTCCTGCTGAAGGGACCCCTGAGAGGAGCAATCACTCTGCAGAAGTCCGTGGACGGGCCTCGGGCCTCGGGCTCCGTCTTTTAAATCTCCGTGGTCTGCTTTTGTTTCGGTTATCATCCCTCACTTATCTCTCGTTAAATCACTTGCTTGTTTCCGGCTTTTTGGGTTTGTTTTTTTTCTGAAATGCTGTTCTACGGTTTCACTTGTCGTTTTCTTTTGTGCGTTTACGTTCTGCTTTTCTCATCTAACAGAAGATTACTTTACATTACGTTTACAGCGTACAGGTGAGAGTGAGGGACCAGACAAACTGTAATCTGCTAAAACCTGTGGGGGGGTCCCTATGGGTCCCTATGCCCATCCATAGGAGAAGGTTTCGGGCGCTGGGCAGATAGACCCAGGACAGGACACCAATCTATTACTGGGCACACACACTCACACAGACACACTCTATATGGGGCAATTTGGAGAACTCAATTGACCTTGATCCATGTTTCTGGATGGACATGGGGAACCAAGATACCAAAAAGCTGACACTACAATTTAGAGAAAACATCTTGGAGACACTTTTCAATGGGGACACCATCATAAAGGAACTGACTATTATTGATATAGATCTCAGGTTCTCGGGGTCTGGTGATGAGTTCACGCTCTACACCTCTCTGTTAAAGGTGATGTAAATATCCTGTTAGTGTGTGATGTGATGTGGGAAGGTCTTTATAATGTCCTGTTTAATGCAGGCCGGTCTGTCCACGTCCTGTTTTAGTAAACTCTCCGTTACTCCTCTCTGGGGACCCTTCAGCCCTCAGCATCAGCATTGCAAATCCCCCGGTCAGGACAAGTCCACACACGGTTAACGAGGACAACGCCGGGGAGGTACATGTGAGACGGAAGGTCAAGCGTGCAAATGGAGGTTTGTGAATTATATTAAAGCCTCTGAGGTTTTCAGCTTTTCAGCGGCTCGTTTTACTCTGCGTGTTTTCGTTACCCAATTCGTCATCCCTTAAGGAAAATGAGGTTATTTCATGCAGCTGAGTACCAGCATCGCGAGCGGAGCGCTTTCCTGTCAGCAGTAAGTGAATTTCCTCCTTTAGACCCTTCACTGTGTTCCTCCTGATGACTGCTATTCTCCAGACTCTTCCTGCTAAAGAGCTGATTTCTGTCTCGCTGACTCGGAACCCCGTATTATATGTCTTTGAGTTCTACCAATCTGAAGAAAGGACCGGGGGGGGGGGGTCGTATGCTTTTGGTTTGCAACTGTGAAATGCACTCGAGCACCACAAACTGTTTTAGCACAACAGAGTCACTCAAACAGGATCTGACATTAATATCAACACACATTGCATTTTGTGGTATACACACACACACACACACACACACACATATATAGATATATATATATATATATATATATATATATATATATATATATATATATATATATACACACACATGTATGTTTATATGTATGTTTATATTTGTGTGCATGTGCATATATATATATATATATATATATATATATGAAATGTGTGTATATGTATGTATGATTGTCTATATATGTGTGTGTGTTTGTATGTATGTGTACTAATGTATGGTTATAGGTGTGTGTGTGTGTGTGTGTGTGTGTGTGGATGGATGTATGTCAGATTGTATGTATGTTTTTGTATGTGTGTATGTTTTGTTTTATATAAGAGTGTGTTTATGTTTATATATTTTATTTGTGTGTTTTTATGAATGTGTGTGTGTGAGCGTGCTCAGCTTTAATAACCAGACTGAATACTAAGATATGAATCACCTGAAACTGTAGAAGCTTGTTGTTTTCAGTTTTGTCCTGTTGACTTTTGGTCGGTCAGTAGCTTCGTCCGTACGTGGTGCGGTGCAGCTGTGTATTGTCACGTTGAACACAACGAGAGGAAATAATGACACACCGTCTGTAAGCGGTGTTCCCTCACAGCGTGCACCTCGCTGCCTCGGCACTCAGGGTTCCTGACGTCCACCGTTTGACAAAACCCACAGCCGGAGCCGCATGGCCTCACAGGAACCGATGGCGCCACGTTGCAGACAGGTGTTGGGGTCAGGCCTCTCTGCTGGCACCCCCGAAATGAGCCAGGTCATGTACCACTAATCATCATTCCTTGCTGAAAGATGAGACGAGGTGTGTTTTTGGTAATGTGTTACTGTACTAAATACCAGCACCTTCCCCTCAGACCAGGTTCCTTTTACAGGCTTCGTTTTTTTTGCAGAACCACAAGTCGCGGCAGCACGGTGGATTAGTGGTTTGGCATGTTCTCCTCTCAGCACTAGGGATTCCCGGTTCGAATCCTCATCTGGGTGGAGTTTCCATGTTCTCCCTGTGTCCACGTGGGTTTCCTCCAGGTTCTCCGGTTTCCTCCCACAGTCCAAAAACATGGATCAAGGTGAATTGAATTCTCCAAACTGCCCCATATAAAGTCTGTGTGAGTAAGTGTGTGCCCAGCGATAGATTGGCGCCTTGTCCTGGGTGTCCTGCCCAGCGCTTAAGACGTTCTCTCCTGGGTGGGCATGGGGAACACCCCCCCCCCAGTGACCCTAATAGAGGATAAAGCAGATAATGAACCCCGAGTATAGATAATGAAAGCCAGAGTGACAGTATAAAGGCTTTCTAACATTCAAGAAGCATGAAGACAGTTGGGGAGGCAAGATGTTGGTGGGACAGGCATGTGCAAAGACAAGAATAAGGTTCTGTGGAGGGTTAAAGAGGACGTGCAGGTGGTTTGGGTGATGGAGGAGGATACTCAGGGCAGGGTGAACACTCTGAAGATGTAGAGATCTGATTAGAATAACAGCTGACCTGTAGATTCAGGGGTTTATAGTCATCAGCCACTTTTTGTCTTCTGGACACCTGAGACCAGGAATAAGACCGGGATTGGTGCCCTTATCCTATATTAGAGTCGTTGAGGTGCTGAGACATACTGAGTCGCTTCTTGGTGGTTTTGCAGAGTATATAAACCACCTTAGGGTCCTAAAGAGCCACCCTCTTATTTAACCATCCATCCATCCATCATCTTCCGCTTTATCCTCTACTAGGGTTGCGGGGGGGAGAATGTTTCATGCGCTGGGCAGATACACCCAGGACAGGACACCAATCTATCGCTGGCCACACACACACGCTTACACAGACACACTCTATATGGGGCAATTTTGGAATTTGTTCAGAATCAGAATCAGGTTTATTTGTCACATACGTTGATGTACATTGTACAGCCAGCTGTGAAATTCTTTCTTGACTTCTCCACATAAAGTTTAAATTTAAGAGGGTAATGAAAATAGAATAAAGATGAAATAAAAAATAAGGAGCAAGAGTAGAAATTCTGCAGGACCTTGGAGGGCCGCCTGAAGTCTCGTAGACGTCTAAAGTGGTAGAGACGCTGACAAGCCTTCTTTGCCAGTTTGCTAATGTCCTGCGCAATGTGAACTCCAAGGTACCTGAAGCTGTCTATTTTTGTTTGACCTCGATTCATGTTTTTGGACTGTGGGAGGAAACCGGAGAACCCGGAGGAAACCCACGCGGACACAGGGAAAACATGGAAACTCCACCCAGATGGGGATTCGAACCGGGAATCTCTAGTGCTGAGAGGAGAACATGCCAATCACTAAGCCACTGTGCTGCCCCTTGTAAATGTAAATGTAAATTATTTTATAAATAATCTAAAAAAACGTCTGAGACCGGTGAAGGTGAAAGACGAGCACCGCAGGACGCGATGGCCAGATAAACTCAGCTTCACGTATCACACGCGTTCATCAAGTCCGAATAAAAGACTGAGAGAGAGTGATACTTGCCCCAAGCAATAATAAAACAAAAGTCAGAGTTTATTACAGCTTCTGACACGTTACTGCCACAACCGGGGCCAAACCCAAACAGCCTCCCCAGACCGCACTTTCATAATAATAATTAGAGTAAGAGAGTGAGGGCGAGCGAGGGGAATGAGCGCTCAGATCTGTGTTTTAGCTCAAACATGTTTAGTGGCTTTGAAATCTAAGAAGTAATGGCTATCAGCAGGAGGGCAGTGTGTGGGCGTACGAGCGGCCACTTGGAAGCGAGGCCATATGTGGAGCGAGTGAACGGCGTAGACAATTACAGATTTAACTGAAGCAAATTTATAACAGCGGAATCAAGGTTTTTTTTTTTTTTGAAATGGCTGTAATATTGTATAGTCGTGATTTTGAAGTTCCACTCACAGAATCATCTGCTGTCCAGACACATTGCATTCGCACATTCGGCGAAACTCTCATTACACTGACGGCCTTATGATGTGCAACGAGACTCTTTTAGAGAATTTGTGATATTAAAAGACTTTCTTTATTAAATGGGACCAAAATATACGAAAAACTTTAGATGATGTCATGAGCACATTCATAGCTGTAACATCTTAGAATGAAGATTAGATTTAATGTAACTTTGTTTTTATATTTTCCATCCATCCATTGTCTTCCACTTTGTCCTCTACTAGGGTGGGTGTTCCCCATGCCCATCCAGGGGAGAACGTTTCGGGCGCTGGGCTGATACACCCAGGACAGGACACCAATCTATCACTGGGCACACACTCACTCACACAGACAGAGAATTCAGAACTGGTAATCCTTCGCCCTGAGAGGAGAACATGCTAACCACTAAGCCACCATGCTGCCTGTTATTATATTTTGTTATGTACAATTGGATGGCAACAGGTGGCACATTGGCTTAGTGGTTGGCATGTTCTCCTCTCAGCACTAGGGATTCCCGGTTTGAATCTCAATCTGGGTGGAGTTTGCATGTTCTCCCCGTGTCCACATGGGTTTCCTCCAGGTTCTCCGGTTTCCTCCCACAGTCCAAAAAAATGGGTCAAGTCAATTGAGTTCTCCAAATTGCCCCATATAGAGTGTGTCTGTGTGAGTGAGTGTGTGCCCAGTGATAGATTGGTGTCCTGTCCTGGGTGTATCTGCCCAGCGCCCGAAATGCTCTCCCCTGGATGGAGAACCCCCCGCAAACCTAGTAGAGGATAAAACGGAAGATGATGGATGGATGGATGGATGGAAAAATAAGAGGGTGGCTCTTTAGGACCCTAAGGAGGTTTATATACTCTGTACAACCACCAAGAAGCGACTCAGTATGTCTCAGCACCTGAACATGGTTATTGTGCACAGAGCAAACATACATCTCAGTGATGTGGACGTTGTTCTGTTTGGTGTTTTTTATTTATTTCAATCCTTTCTAAAACAAAAACCAACCAAGAAGCGACTGATAACGCATAAATTAAATTAAGTTTTTATTGTTTGCAGGAAACGTCATCACGCGCCCAGGTCGAGAACGCCCTGCAGTAACATCAACATGATCTACAGTTTTGTGAGTTCTAGAAAAAAAATCCAGAACAGCGTGCCATGAACACACACTTGTACGAATGTCTGCAGACGAAATACACTTTATTAAAATGTTTTGTTTTTGTGGCTGAGCAACGAAACGCGCCACAAAAACAAACCCCACCATCTTTAATATAAGATAACACCAAGTACTTGCATTGGCCTTTTTTTTTTTTTTTTCTCTCGAAACCCCGGCATTTATAAATCTATTTTCTGAACTTCTGTACTTGACAGGCAATGTTCCGCTCCAAAGAAAGCATGTGCACTTGAAATACACACACTCACACGCAGAAGCCACAATTGCAGGTTTACGTCTACGGGTGGCTTGAGAGGCAATGCTCATTGTTACAGAGCAAACATTTTCTGCCGTATCTGATGTTGTTTTCACAGCGCCGAGTGGAAGTTTAGTACAGAAATAATTGACTTTATTGCCGCCGGGCCGCTCGGACACCCTGCCCGGCCGTTTGCGTTCGGCTCTGTGCGATCACGTCCGAGCTGCTGGTGATTTGTGTTTATGTTAGTTGGTGTGTGTGGACATGGAAGTTATGGCTGGTGTTTTAAAATGTTAAACGGTAAGAAAATAAAGGTTCTCGAGCAGGTCTGTGCAGCTAGAACCCAATCCCATGCACGTAGGCCTTTATATTATCCCCTCGTAACTGGACTGCATCAAAAGAGCGCCTTCAAATACAAGCTGGTTGCTCGAGGTTGGTGACACAACAAATAAATGTTCAGTTGATTTGATGCAGGCTGGAAACCTGCAAGCGCAAAACCGCGAGTGGAAGTGGAACTGTTGCGAGAGGCCGTGGACGTCGTCGCTCCAGCTTCGCTCGCCGTGTTCCAGTTTGTTATCTCAGAATGAATCAGTGTCGGATTAAAGCCAGTCTGTTTAAAGGTGCGACTCAGTCAGAAGTAAATCAACGCCGTTGCTCGGTGCTCCGCCTCGGGACTTATTTAGAATGGATGTTTTTCTTTAGTTTAACAAAATACGTACTCGATTTCACACATGGATGTTTGGCTTTCCTACCAAATGTTAAATGAACGCAGAGCTGAGGCAGCTGGAGAAAACTCTTTCAACACATGCTCTCATCGGTCAAGAACTTTGACACCAAAACAGATGGTAAACCAACCAAACCGGGGTTCAAATAGAGCCGATGTCCACTTTACACTTAGAACCCCCCCCCTATTCCGTCAGGACGATGGTGTTCAAACGATGACACTGGATTTAATGACATAAGTGCCTTTGTTGCCATGGTTACGGGATCCCAGCTCAGCCCAGCCCAACCCAGCCCTTCACAGGGCTGTCGTAGGTTTGTAGTTGGAGGACCAGCCCTGCGACATGAAGGTCTCACTACACCATGATGTCACCTTTTAGAACAGTTTCTTTATTTCTGAGTTCTTTTCAGAGCTTAGTGTTGATTCATATATAGAGAGTCATTGTAAAAACACAAGTAAAATACAAGTAACCATCAGAACCTGGATGTAACTCTGATCTTAGGTCAGCTGTCAGGTCTGGGTTCAGCAATGTTCTGAGGTCAGCTGACCTGAATATACTGAACCACCAGGTTCTTTCATCATTAGATCTGAGGCTTGTGGAAACAAAAGTATGTGGACTGTAAGCTAAACTTAAAGACGGTCCACCAAAATATTAGAGTGAATTCAGAGTGTCTCCCATTTTCTATGCATTTTATTTATTTATTTTTTTGGTGGGGTTTTTTTTTTTTGTGTTTTTTTTTTTTGTTTGTTTGTTTCACGTGCGTTTTTTGTGGGTTTTTTTTGTGTGTTTAGAATGTTTTATTGTTGTTGTTTGTGTTTTTCACGTGTTTTTTTTGTAGGTTTTGTGTTTTACACGAGTTTTTTTTGTGGGTTTTTTTTTGTGTTTTTCATCAGTTTTTGAGTTTTAGAATGTTTTTTTTGTTTGTTTTTTGTTGTTTCTCACGTTTTTTCTTTTCTTTTGTGTTTTACATGTGTTTTTTTGTGGGTTTGTGTGTTTTACATGAGTTTGTCTTGTGGGTTTTTGTGTTTTTCATCCATATTTTTGTTGGGTTTTGTGTTGTTATTGCATTTTTTGTGGGGTTTTGTGTTTTTCATGTGTCTTTCTTTCGTGCGTTTTTGTGTTTTACATGCGTTTTTGTGAGTTTTATTATTTTTTTTGTGGGTTTTTGCTTGTTTTTGTGTTTTTTTTTGTGTTTTTCGGGCACAAAAATTAAATAATACAATGCAATCACTTCTGGTCACTTCTTGTAATATTAAAAAATAAATGATTGCATTGTATTATTTTTATAGCATCAATTAAACACATAAATATATTCAGTCATCCTACATTTTTTGGAGGTTTAAAAGAGATCTAGTGTTATTGGCTGAACTCTAATGACATCATATCAGACCACGACGGACATGACAGCCGTAAAAACCATCACATGAAGCTTCATGAACGAATGTTCTAAGGCTTGTTTTCGTCTGCTCTGCTCTATTAAGTGCAGTTTTCTTTGGCCAGCGCTCGTGTGTGTGTTTGTGCGTCTGCTTGTCTGACATATAAAGCTAATTGCTTGAGCATTTGCGTGGTTGATGTCGACCTGTGAGACGCCATAATCTCTGAACCCTTGCGCCGTTTAATATAAGAACAGCATCAACGCATCAATGAGTTGGTCTGGGGGTCATGCGTTCAGGTTGAAGGCATTCAAAAGGGCACCGGCACAAAGATGTTCCTTCTGAGACATGAGCCCATGTCTTCCAAAAAGAAATTATGAGGTCGTCCACTATCTTGTCCATAACATGTAAATCTTCGGCTGCCTGTCTCATAACTTTATCTTTAAATCTGTCTGCGTGGTGGATCATGCAGACCTTCGCAGCTGCGAGCCTCCTATTAAAGGCCGACACGTGGAGGCCGGAATGTCTGCGTTCGTGTTAAATTTTTCTCATCGCCGTCCTGCGCAGGCTGCACATTTAATGACCGTTTGACGGACTTTGCAGGTGTTCATTATGGTTAACCATAATCAATTCTGGCTCAAGCGCTTCCACCGTTGAACCTCATTTAACTCCGCCGACCTGTACGTAACTACCGCTTCCGCACTCTAATGGGATTTCCAGAACAAGCGTCCAGAATGTCGATGCTTCTGATAAATACATAAAATACAGCAGGACGTTTTCTCCTGTAAATTACAGAAGGTTAGATTACACCGTGGACTCAGACGTGACACATGGGAAACTAGTTTATCAGCACAAATGATCTTTTTGAATAACAGAGTTGGACAAACTGGACATGGAGTTCTGAAAGAAAAAGACATGCAGTTAAAAGACCAAAAAGAATCATTTTACTTTAAATAAGTTGAACAGCTATAAAGTCATTTGTTTAATTGTACCCAACATAAATAAATACCTAAAATGGGCTTTAACTTGCCATGGACATCAATCCGTCCATCCATTATCTCCCGCTTTATCCTCTATTAGGGTCGTGGGGGGGTTCCCCATGCCCATCAAGGGGAGAACGTTTTGGGCGCTGGGCAGATACACCCAGGACAGGACGCCAATCTATCACTGGACACACACTCACTCACACAAACACCCTCTATATGGAGAAATTTGGAGAATTTACTTGAACTTGATCCATGTTTTTGGACTGTGGGAGGAGACCGGAGAACCCTGAGGAAACTCATGCGGACATGGGGAGAACATGGAAACCCCACCCAGATTGGGATTCGAACCGGGAATCCCTAGCGCTGAGAGGCGAACATGCCAACCGAATTGAAGCAGGGTCGCTGCTTCCTTAACCACAAGCCTACGGCGGGGGGGCAGGAGGTGTACTGGGGTATTAGTATTGATGCAGAATCGTATGTTCGCTGATACTGCAGCTCTGTCCTCAGGACACACAGTGAGGTTCGAGCAGAAAGCATGAAAAATGTTGTCTTTATATCGTTGAGAGAAGAGTGAGGAGTGACAAATACCAGCGACTGCGCCGGTCACTCATTTTATTGGCTTTGCCGGTATCTGCTGCTGGCGCTCGGCTGCATTCTGCTGGCTTTCCAAACAGAGGCAGCGCAGCCAGACAGCTGTCCTACAATCAGTTCAACAGGCCAGATTTACACACTTTCACTCAGCCGGGGATGAAAGAGTGGGCTTTTTCTGCACGTCGAATGAAAACATGTCTGGTCTATGAGCGTAAATCAAAGTCCGCGAGCTCACACACACACACACACACACACACACACACACACACACACACACTCACACACACACATGCTATTAGCCTTAGCATTAGCATTAACCACGGCCGTGACCTCAGCATTGAAATCCAGCGGTTTGTTTCGAGGGAACCGAGTGCAGCGTTGCTCAGATCAAAGCTCTGGCATGTTGTTTTTTTCAATACTTTATTAATCAAATCAAAATCCAATCAAATCAGGTTTATTGGTCACATGCGTAGATATACATGGTACAGCCAGCAGTGACATTCTTACCCGATATCTCCACATAAAGTTAAAATAGAATAAAATAGAATCTATTCATTCATTATCTTCCACTTTATCCTCTATTAGGGTCGTGGTGAGGTTCCCCATGCCCATCCAGGGGAGAACATTTCAGGCGCTGGGCAGATACACACAGGACAGGACGCCAATCTATCACTGGACACACTCACTCACACAGACACACTCTATATGGGGCAATTTGGAGAATTCAATTGACCTTGATCCATGTTTTTGGACTGTGGGAGAAAACCGGAGAACCCGGAGGAAACCCACGTGGACACAAGGAGAACATGGAAACTCCACCCAAATGGGGATTCGAACCGAGAATCCCTAGTTCTGAGAGGAGAACATGCCAACCACTAAGCCACCGTGCCGCCTAATAAAATAAAATATAGAATAAAATAAACTGTTTATTTACATTAAGGTGGCTTAGTGATTTAGCATGTTCTCCTCTCAGCGCTAAGGATTCCTGGTTCGAATCCCCTCTGGGTGGAGTTTCCATGTTCTCCCCGTGTCCGTGTGAGTTTCCTCCGGGTTCTCCGGTTTCCTCCCACAGTCCAAAAACATGGATCAAGGTCAATAGAATTCTCAAAATTGCCCCATATAGAGTGTGTGAGTGAGTTTGTGTCCAGTGATGGATTGGCGTCCTGTCCTAGGTGTATCTGCCCAGAGCCTGAAACGTTCTCCCCTGGATGGGCATGGGGAACCCCACCACGGCCCTAATAGAGGATAAAGCGGAAGATACATGGATCAAGGTCAAATGAGTTCTCCAAATTGCCCCATATAGAGTGTGTCTGTGTGAGTGAGTGTGTGCCCAGTAATAGATTGGAGCCCTGTCCTGGGTGTATCTGCCCAGCGCCCGAAACGTTCTTCCCTGGATGGACATGGGAAGCCCCCCCCCCCCCCGACCCTAATAGAGGATAATGCAGAAGATAATGGATGGATGAATAGAATAAAATGAACTATATATTTATACTGTGCAAAAAGAAGACAAACTGTACAATTATGGCTCTGTGATGTAAACTAGAATGGTCTTGTAAGTTCTGAGTTGTGATTAGAGTGACTGGTGCATCTATGTGCAAGAAATGCAGTGCAGGGTTAAAAGTTGTCAGAGTTATGAGGGTGTTGTGGGATTGGGATTATGTCCGATTACGGCCGTTTATCAATAAAGAACAGTATTTTAATGCTTGTCCTCACACACACTGACCTTTGAATGCTTTATTAAGCAGGGATTTGCATTTTCACTAATAAATGCTTGTGATTTATAGGCTGCTGTGCGCTTGACCTTAGTACACAGCAGGTATATGGTTCCTGTACCAAAGTTTAAAGTGTATAATGAACTGTTGACTAGCGAGAGAGAGAACGTTAGGATAAACACGGATAAATAAAAAACAGATGCGCCGAGTTTAAATAGCACTTGCTGTTGTTCTTCTGCAGATATGTTTAGACTGCTTATTACTTTATCTGGACCACACACTAAATGCCATGTCAGCTTTTTAAGGAGACAGTGGGTTCTCTAAATGTGGTGCGAGTACATTTGCAAGATCTGCACCCAGCACGCTGCAGCGAAGGAAAGGGAGCTTTTGATTCCTGTTTCTGATGGAAAAGGCTCAACTGCACCCCAATGTATTTTTAGTCATTAAAACACACAATAGATGAAGGGAGGCTTTTCTTTTTGGCCAGGTCTGTATAGATCCAGCACACATTCACAAAGACGCCCCGAAGTGTGACTGCTCAGTCCCAGAAATAACACTATGGAAAACCCAAAAACACTTTTATCTTCAGTGAGGATCGCAGGGACCGTGAGGATTAAACCCATCTCAAACACTTCTGACGAACAGAACCTTGATTTCTTTCTATTTTAAGCGTCTTCACAGTCCTGCCAGGATGCTGCTGCAAAGATTATTGAACACTTTTAATTTTACAGAAAATCAAAGGCTTTTCCAGCTATTTTTTTGACTGAATAAATAAATTCATCTATTTTTGATTTTACATTTGGGATATAAATGCCCAAATAAATATATAGTTAGCATGTAGAACGTGAGCACTGACGGGTTTATATATTAGGCAGTGAGTAAACATTTTACCCCATTTTAATTTTGAGATACAGTACAGGTCAAGAGTTTGGACACGCCCCTTTTTTGCTACTTTGTATATTTTCTCCACTTATCATATAGATCTGTGTTCTTTGTTGTTATTGTCCCCTGTTGGTTCTGTGTTCTCTGTTGGTCAGGAGCATCACAGAACAGGTATCATTTGGGTGGTGGATTGTTTATTGTCAGTTCTGCAGTGACACTGATGTGGTGGTGGTGGGGGGGGGGGTTCTGTAGTTTCATTTCTCCACCTCAGTGACACTGCTGGGATAGGAATAATGCCCCCACCAAATAACCCCTGCTCTGTGGTGCTACAATTGAGGTTCTGACCATTAGACCATCTGACCACAGGGTGGTTCTAGGTTGCCAGGGTCCTTTTTTGTGGAACGTTCTCCACCTGAATCGAATTAAAGTGGATTTTCAAATGTTTTTATTCTTCTAAAGTCTATATTTTCTTTTAGATGTGAAATGTGTTTATTATCAGTTCTGCAGTGACACTGATGTGGTGAGGGGGGTTCTGTGGTTTCATTTCTCCACCTCAGTGACACTGCTGGGATAGGACTAATGCCCCCACCAAATAACCCCTGCTCTGTGGTGCTTTTATTAGGGGACAATAAGCCAAACTTTTGACCGATACTGTATATATAAATATATATATGATTTAACAAACTTCTTTTTTAACCAAGCTTTGTAGGTACTTGAATCACAAACATGTTATATTTCTCATCGGTTGTGTTGATTAATATTAATTATAATTTTGTTTTCATGGGTGTGTGTGTGTGTGTGTGTGTGTGTGTGTGTGTGTGTGTGTGTGTGTGTGTGTGTGTGTGTGTGGTGATGGGACTGTACAACGCGTTTTTGACCCTCTCGACTCTCGGTTGCTTCAGCGTCCTAGCGACTGATGGGGGGGGGGGGTGCGCGTGCTACTTCACCATGGTTACAGCGCGTCCACAAACAAAACATCGCGAGACCTGCCGCTCAGCGGAGTGACGTTTACAGTAAGAATTAAAGTTTATCTGACTCTCTGTTTACTTTAAAACGCGCTGAGCTTTAAATTTAATTTAACAACAAAAACAAACCATCGAATTCGCGTTAATGATGCACTAACGTAACGGTAATTCGTACAGTTCGTAATACAGTGTGTACGGAAATCTGTTAATGATGATGCAAGTTTAAATTGTATGTATATGTGTGTGTGTGTGTGTGTATATATATTATATAATTTTTACACACACACACCTTAAAAAATACATAAATATAAATTCAATATTTTATTTAAGTATGTGTATGTAATATATATATATATATATATATATAAACACACACACACACACACAAACATATATACTGCATCTGTGTACACATATATATGTGTGTGTGTGTGTATATACACACACACATATATATATATATATATATATATATATATATATATATATATATATATATATATATATATACACACACACACAAACATATAAACACATACACACACACACACATATATATATATATATATATATATATATATATATATATATATATATATGATATAATTTTGGGATCTATTTATAAATGTATTATTTATTAATATATATATTTATATATTTTCAGTTATCTTCGTGTCGTCATGGGGGTTTCACTCACACGGCTGTTTCAGTGGAGCAGAGCCGATCTCTCTGGAGCAGCTACACTACAGAACACACCGCTGAATCAGCAGTTACTGGAGGAGATTGTGTGTTTTGTGGAGCAGTTAGTCGACACGCACCAGGACGATGCTGCACTTTCATTTACAGAGCCGCTGCAATGGAGAACAGACCTGCACGCTTCAGATTTCAGTGCGGAATATGATCTCAGGTGTGTAAACCTGCTGTCGCAGAGATTCAACCCTGTTAGACACAGGACATAGAAAATAAAGTGGACATACCTATGAGTTTTAAGTCTTTAGTCCTATTAAGACGTGTGTAAAATCAAGCACCTGGCTGCGCAGGCTGGACAATTGTGTGGCTCAGACTTTGTGGAAACAGTTTAGGGAAGGGACTTTCTGTCCCAGCATGACTGCACATGAAGCAATGCCCGTAAGGACATGATTTGTTCAGCTTTACATGCCTCTGAGGGATTCAGACTCTGTCTCTGCTGTATTTAATAATTGATTCCTGATGAGTCTACAGAGAGCCTACTTCTACATAATCTACATAACTAATTAAGAAGGGGGGTATGGTGGGTAAGGGCGGCACGGTGGCTTAGTGGTTGGCATGTTCTCCTCTCAGTGCTAGGGATTCCCGGTTCGAATCCCCATCTGGGTGGAGTGTCCATGTTCTCCCCGTGTCCGCGTGGGTTTCCTCCGGGTTCTCCGGTTTCCTCCCACAGTCCAAAAACATGGATCAAGTCAATTGAGTTCTCCAAATTGCCCCCTATAGAGTGTGTTTGTGTGAGTGAGCGTGTGTCCAGTGATGGATTGGCGCCCTGTCTTGGGTGTATCTGCCCAGCACCCGAAGCGGTCTCCACTGGATGGGCATGGGGAACCCCCCCCCCCCCCCCCCCCCCCCCCCCCCCCCCCCCCCCCCCCCCCCCCCCCCCCCCCCCCCCCCCCCCCCCCCCCCCCCCCCCCCCCCCCCCCCCCCCCCCCCCCCCCCCCCAAGATGGACGGCCGCTCCTCTGGCTCACGGCGTCTGATATCTCCGTGTTCAGCTTCAGCCAACTTTCCAAACTGCTGCAGCTGACTCCTGACAGAAAGCTCCGTGAGGTGCAGGTCTGTTTGGAAGGTGAGAGCATCATAACCGGCTCATAACAATCCTGACCCTGACTGGTTTCAGCCACTGAGTCGTAACGTCACAGGTTCAGAACAAAGAAATCCACTGATTTAAATGAAATAAATGTCATTTAGTTTAAAAATGTCTCATTAAAGGACGGCATGGTGGCTTGGTGGTGAGCATGTTCTCCTCACAGTGCTGGGGATCCAGGTTGGAATCCCAATCAGGGTGGAGTTTCCGTGTTCTCCCCGTGTCCATGTGGAATTCCTCAAGGTTCTCTGGTTTTCTCCCACAGTCCACATGTATTTAAGGTAAATTGGCCGATCTAAATTGCCCCGTGTAGTGTGTGTGTAAGGTGAGTAAGTGTGTCCAGTGATAGATTGGCGCCCTGTCCTGGGTGTATCTGCCCAGCGCCCCAAACATGAATGGACATGAAGACCCCCCCCCTCCCACACACACACCTACAGTATGTAGATGAAGTCGTCTTGTGGTTAAGGAACCGGCCTTGCGACCTTAAAAATTCCTGGTTCGATTCCCGGTCTGGGCTGCACGGTGGCTTAGTGGTTGGCATGTTCTCCTCTCTGCACTAGGGATTCCTGGTTTGGATCCCAATCTGGGTGGAGTTTCCATGTTCTCCAATCGGTGTCCATGTGGGTTTCCTCCGGGTTCTCCGATTTCCTCCCACAGTCCAAAAACATGGCTAAAGGTCGATTAAATTCTCCAGATTGCCCCATATAGTGTGTGTCTGTGTGAGTGAGTGTGCACCCAGTGATAGATTGGCGCCCTGTCCTGGGTGTATCTGCCCAGCGCCCAAAATGTTCTTCCCTGGATGGGCATGAGGAACCCCCCGCGACCCAAATAGGAGATTAAGCAGAAGATAATGGATGAATGGATGAATGTCTTATTAAACAGGTTTCATGGATGCATTAGGCCTGCAGCCTGCAGTCATCTTTACACTACAGTATTTTTTTTAATTTGTTTAGTTTCTTAATGCAGGTGTGGACTCCTCTTTATTCTTTAACCTAAATATAATGTAGTGGGGTAACGCGTCTCTGATTTGTTGGTGCAGCTAACAGGGATGCTGAGGAGAAGATTCTGGGCTCACGCTCTTCCACAGCAGACTGCAGACAGCGCCTGCAAAGCATCCTGCAGCAACTCGACGCACAGCTGCTCAACAACGCCATCAAACACTTTCCACAGTATGAGCTTCTTAAATCTGAGAATCTCTTAAATAGTGTTTCAATGGAGAACCACACAGTTTCATCTTTAAATTACTGCTAGGATCAAATATTGATCATTTAAATCAAATTAGATGAGAACCTTTTTATTTATATGGTTATTGATATCATTATTGATATGGTTATTGAATTAATAATAAAAACAAAGAACATTTAGAGAAACTCGTAACCCAAGTTGGCAAATTATGTACATTATTGTATATGGTGGCTTAGTGGTTGGCATGTTGTCCTCTCAGCACTAAAGATTCCCGGTTCGAATCCCAATCTGGGTGGAGTTTCCATGTTCCCCCCGTGTCCGTGTGGGTTTCCTCCGGGTTCTCCGGTTTCCTCCCACAGTTTAAAAACATGGATCAAGTCATATAGAGTGCGTTTGTGTGAGTATTTGCCCAGCGATAGGTTGGTACCCTGTCCTGGGTCTATCTGCCCAGCGCCCGAAACGTTCTCCCCTGGATGGGGATGAGGAACCCCACTGAGACCCTACTAGAGGATAAAGCGGAAGATAATGGTTGGATGGATGGATTTTATATGAAACATGTTTCTGATGCACACATTTTTAAAATGCATACAAATCATGAAGACCTGATGAAGTCACATGGTGTTATGCTGAATTTATGGGTGTACCACCTGCCAGCTACAGTAGGTCGGCTCTGGTTTTATATATCTTTAAAACCTGCTCGGATATTTGGTCATTTACGGTAGCAGATGCTTTTATCCAAAGCCACTTACAAGTATCCCAACTTGGTTGGGGTTGGAGCACAGGGTCGATGCAACATCCCTGGAGCAATGACGGGTGAGGGCCTTGCTCAAGGACCCACATTTGTAACTTCAGTGGTCCTGGGATTTGAACCTACAGCCTTCAGGTTGATAGCCTGACCCAACACCCCACCCCCACTGAGCTACCCCCCACGCCCACTGTATCCATCCATTATCCTCCGCTTTATCCTCTACTAGGGTCGCGGGGATTAAAGATCATACAGATGCAGATACACCCAGGACAAGATGCCAATCTATCACTGGGCACACACTCACTCACACAGACACACTCTATATGGGGCAATTTGGAGAATTCAGTTGACCTTGATCCATGTTTTTGGACTGTGGGAGGAAACCGGAGAACCCGGAGGAAACTCATGCGGACACGGGGAGAACATGGAAACTCCACCCAGATGGGGTTTAAACCGGGAATCCCTAGTGCTGAGAGGCGAATGTGCTAAACACTAAGCCACCATAGCTATTCATTTATTCATTATCTACCGCTTTATCCTCTATTAGGGTCGCGGTGGAGTTCCCCATGCCCATCCAGGGGAGAACGTTTCGGGCGCTGGGAAGATAGACCCAGGACAGGACACCAATCCATCGCTGGGCACACACTCACTCACACAGACACACTCTATATGGGGCAATTTGGAGAACTCAATTGACCTTGATCCATGTTTTTGGACTGTGGGAGGAAACCGGAGAACCCAGAGGAAACCCACGCGGACACAGGGAAAACATGGAAACTCCACCCAGATTGGGATTCGAACCTGGAATCCCTAGTGCTGAGAGGAGAACATGCTAACCATTGAGCCACCGTGCCGCCCCACTGTACCTATATATATATATATATATACACACAGTTCCTGACGTACCTATACAGACCTGTCTGCAGTGTTTTATTGGGCTGTTGTTAACTGGCTGTGTGTATCTGCACCGTTCAGAGAGGTCAGTCTGAGTCCGTCCGATCTGAAGCGGGAGGTTCATCTGCTGCAGACGTTGTGTGAAGAGAAGAAGCTGCTGAAGTCTGTGTGCTTCACATCAGGTTGGGATTATTCTTCTTCCTCTCTCGCGTCTCACCCTCTCATTTTCCCCTCATCCATCTATGTCCGTCCATCACGTCACACCGGATTTACCTTGGCCTCTGGCTTGTAATGCAGTCGCGCCGAGACATGCGTCTCTCCGTCTCTCACGCTCGCCGTGCTCACGCTAAAATGCTAGATGTCCTTCTCCTTTAAAACGCTCGTGTTCGAGCTTCTTCAACATGGAAAGCATTACATGTGTCAGGTCTGCGTTTACCAAGAGATTCATCACCGCTCTCATGAGAAGCAGCAGCGTCGCTGGATTCCTACAGGAGGCTTTTAGAGTTGTGGATTGGCGTGCCTCTTAAACTGATGATTAATACCTTAACCTTTGAAAAAAAAGTCTCCCCTGATGCTAGGGACAAATTACAGCCAGGTATTAAAAACAGAGGAGTTAATCTAACGAGGTTGAGGTTTGGAGAGGTGGATTTGTTAACTGGAGTGTTTTTATACGGTGATTAACGTATAAAACGCCGAGCCATCACGGTTGCTTGGTAGCAGCATCCACATGAGTCAGCAGTAATTCATCCGACGTGAATGAATGCTTCACTGCATCGCTCTTAAGGAGGACCGCATGCCAGGTCTGTAACGAAATAGGATGTGTGGCATAGTAAGACGTTCTCTGTAGTAAACATTGGCATTTTTTGTTGTAATAAATGTTTTGCGGTCAAAAACAAAGGTTTACACAGATGGAAATAATAATAAATAAAACCAATAACAGAATGCACGGTAAAGTGCAAACCGTATAACAATGGGATGGATGGACGGGAACAATGTCAAGGTGTGACCTCAAGATTTAACCATCCTTCACTAATACTCCTTTAATTTGATGGTAATCCCTCGGTGTGTCTAAATTGTTGACTGGAAAATCTTCTGGGTCTTATCCATTCAAAGACTTGCGTTTCAAAATTAAGACCGAAGAGTTTTGCGGTGTAGTGGTTAGCATGTTCTCCTCTCGGCACTCAGATTTATGTTAATAAAGAATGTTCATATATATATATATATATATATATGGGCGGCACGGTGGCTTAGTGGTTGGGCATGTTCGCCTCTCAGCGCTAGGGATTCCCAGTTCGAATCCCCATCTGGGTGGAGTTTCCATGTTCTCCCCGTGTCTGCGTGGGTTTCCTCCGGGTTCTCCGGTTTCCTCCCACAGTCCAAAAATCTGGATCAAGTTAATTGAATTCTCAAAATTGCCCCATATAGAGTGTGTCTGTGTGAATGAGTGTGTGTCCAGCGATGGATTGGCGCCCTGTCCTGGGTCTATCTGCCCAGCGCCCGAGATGTTCTCCCCTGGATGGGCATGGGGAACCCCCTCACGACCCTAATAGAGGATAAGCGGGAGATAATGAATGAATGAATATATATATATATATATATATATATATATATATATATATATATATATATATATATATATATATATATACATATCCAAATTGCCCCATATAGAGTGTGTATGTGTGAGTGAGTGTGTGCCCAGTACCCTGTCCTGGGTGTATCTGCCCAGCGCCTGAAACGTTCTCCCCTGGATGGGCATGGGGAACCCCCCCTCGACCCTAATAGAGGATAAAGGAGAAGATAATAAATGAATGAATGAATATATATATAATGTATATGTTTGTTTGTGTGTGTGTAATGACAGATAAGACTCTTTCTATCTCTGCTCTCTTCACAGATTATGAGTTTGGTAACGGCTGCCACTCACCTCCATGGAGGCAGCTTCATGGTGAGATTGCCCATCTTGTTATTGAGCCGTGTGACACCGAACCCCTGTTTGTCACAGCCAGCGCAGACGGAGTCTTCCTCAATGGAGTAAGAAACAGTCGTCACTCCTTTATTTCTGAGAAACACTTAAGAAATGATGAATATCCTAACTCGATGGTTGGGGTCAGAACACCGGGACTGCACCCCTGAGGCAATGAGGCTTAAGGGCCTTGCTCAAGGGCCCACATTGTTAACATCAGTGAACATGGGATTTGAACCCTCAACCCTGACCACTGAGCAACCACACAACGTCTTCTTAATTTAGTGGTGCATTTATTAAAGATAATTTATAATTTATAGTGCAAGTAATTTATTTATAGAGCGCTTTTTACAATAGTACATTGTCACAAAGCAGCTTTACAGTCTTATAAAGATTTAAACCCCCAAAGAGCAAGCCGAAGCGACAGTGGCAAGAAAAAACTGTGTTATGTTGTTATGTTGTTATTTTAAGGAAGAAACCTACATTTCTAACTTCATTAGCCTAACTACATTTTACTGGCCCTGTACTTGTACT
>JAFMOD010000119.1:1270718-1289557 GCA_019802435.1 Corydoras maculifer
CACTGAACATCAGGTATCACAGCAGTGAACATCAGGTATCACAGCAGTGAACATCAGGTATCACAGCAGTGAACATCAGGTATCACAGCACTGAACATCAGGTATCACAGCAGTGAACATCAGGTATCACAGCACTGAACATCAGGTATCACAGCAGTGAACATCAGGTATCACAGCAGTGATCACGATTCAGACATGAGGAGGAAACCGGAACTAGTTTTTTGTATTATTCTGGACATGTGTTCATGAAAAGTACATGTTGGCTTAGTGATTAGTATGTTCTCCTCTCAGCGCTGGGGATTCCCGGTTTGAATCCCTATCTGGGTGGAGTTCCCATGTTCTCTCCGTGTCCGCGTGGGTTTCCTCCGGGTTCTCCGGTTTCCTCCCACAGTCCAAAAACATGGTTTTACAAATTGCCCCATATAGAGTGTATTTGTGTGAGTGAGTGTGTGCCCAGCGATAGATTGGTGTCCTGTCCTGGGTGTATCTGCCCAGCGCCCGAAACGTTCTGCCCTGGATGGGCATGGGGACCCCCCCCCCCCGCGACCATAGTAGAGGATAAAGCGGAAGATGATGGATGGATAGATATGTCTGTAATGTAGTGGGATGGATGCTGCGATACCTGATGTCTTCAGGAGTTTTTGGTTTTGATTGATTTTGTATTCTGAAGCTTATTTTATGAACACATCCATCCATCCATCTTCCGCTTTATTCTCTACTAGGGTCACGGGGGGGTTCCTCATGCCCATCCAGGGGAGAACATTTTGGTCGCTGAACAGATACACCCAGGACAGGGCGCCAATCTATCACTGGACACACACTCACTCACACAGACACACACTATATGGGGCAAATTGGGGAACACAATTGACTTGATCCATATTTTTGGACTGTGGGAGGAAACCGGAGAACCCGGAGGAAACCCATGCGGACACGGGGGGAACATGGAAACTCCACGCGGATTGGGATTCGAACCGGGAATCCCTAGTGCTGAGAGGCGGTCGTGCTAACCACTAAGCCACCGTGCCGCCCTCAGGTTTTCGTCATGTATGAATATAACAGATTTTCCGTGTGTCAGTCAGTCTGCGAGCTTAACGAGGCGACCTTAAGACCTTACACGACACAGGACATCGGTGCACCACGCTGAGTTCTTACGAGGTGCAGTATGGAGGATTTATAAGTCCTCGATGCCCCCTGAACAAAATGACATCACTTGGTGAGTGAGAGGCCAGTTTCATCAGACCAATCAGGACGGCGGTGGCGTTGTCTCGCACTCCCCCGTCAAGATGGATGAGAGGACGGCGAGCGAGTGAGCGCAAGAAAAACATACACGTGCCCCCCACCCCCCGAACAAAGCCGGGTCCGTGTGTGCGGACTCGCCCGCTGCTGCCCCCGCAGTGTGAAATACGCCAGTTCGGATTAATCGCAGCTGCGAGGGGACGTGGAGGACGTGGAGGACGGGGGTGGGGTGTCTGCTCTACACGTCGCCGTGAGCCGGGTCTGTCTGACAGCGACGGTGAGCCGGCCTCTCCTCCGTCGCCGCGCTGCTTTTCACATCATCACAGTGTGAAGGAATGTGAAAAATGGGCCGGTTACTCAAACCCCCGGCGAAAAAAGTCAAATGTACTTTTGAAGTATTGTGATTTATTCGGTTGTGCTGCTTCCTGCGTTTGTGACTTTATAAATTAACAAATCAGTCCCCAATAATGACTTCAAGCTGTGCGGAAAATGTGTGTTTAGCAGTTGGAAGAATGTCGGCTGGATGTCTCGGCGGTGTTATTTTTTGTCGGGAAAAAAAAAAAGATCACTGGTGACGTTTAGGGGGCGAGATATTTACAGAATGTCCTCAGTGTGAATGTATTTCATCAAACTGTAATTACAAAAATCTAATTATGTTAGAAAGGCGGCACGGGGGCTTAGTGGTTAGCATGTTCTCCTCTCAGCACTAGGGATTCCCGGTTCGAATCCCCATCTGGGTGGAGTTTCCATGTTCTCCCCGTGTCAGCGTGGGTTTCCTCCGGGTTCTCCGGTTTCCTCCCACAGTCCAAAAACATGGATCAAGTCAATTGAGTTCTCCAAATTGCCCCATATAGAGTGTGTGTGTGTGAGTAAGTGTGTGTCCAGTGATAGATTGGCGCCCTGTCCTGGGTGTATCTGCCCAGCGACCGCAACGTTCTCCCCTGGATGGGCATGGGGACCCCCCGCGACCCTAATAGAGGATAAAGCAGAAGATAATGAATGAAAGAATTAATAATTATATTAGAAAGGCGGCACGGTGGCTTAGTGGTTGGCATGTTCTCCTCTCAGAGCTAGAGATTCCCCGTTCGAATCCCAATCTGGGTGGAGTTTGCATGTTCTCCCTGTGTCCGAATGGGTTTCCTCCGGGTTCTCCGGTTTCCTCCCACAGTCCAAAAACATGGATCAAGGTCAATAGAATTCTCCAAATTGCCCCATATAGAGTGTGTCTGAGTTAGTGAATGAGTGTGTGCGCAATTACAGATTGGTGTCCTGTCCTGGGTGTATCTGCCCAGCGCCTGAATTGTTCTCCCCTGAATGGGCATGGGGAACCCTGCCAGTCAAAAGTCTGGACACACCCCTTTCTTGCTCCATCGTCTATTTCCTCCACTTAACATATAGATGGACTTTGTAGTTTTATAATTGCAGACTGTAATCCATCTGTGTTCTTTGTTGTTGTTAGTCCCCTGTTGGTTCTGTGTTCTCTGTTGGTCAGGAGCATCACAGAACAGGTATCATTTGGGTGGTGGATTGTTTATTGTCAGTTCTGCAGTAACACTGATGTGCTGAGGGGGGTTTCAGTGCAGCAGTGCATTTAAACACCTCAGTCACACTGCTGGGATAGGAATAATAGACAGCAGGGAGTTGGGCTCGAGAACATATGTGTTCCAGAAGCTTCGATTTTAAAAGCTTAACCGCACGCCGCTTCAGAATCATTTGCATTAGTCAAGTTGACTCGTTGACAGACTACTGGAAATTTATAAAGCTCTTAATTTATCCCTGAAAACGAGAGACCGTTCATCCAGATGAAGGATGGCGTCATGTTGTGGCAAATCCATCCACCCATCTATTATCTTCCACTTTATCCTCTACTAGCATCGCGTGGAGGGGGGGGGGGGTCCCCATGCCCATCCAGGGGAGCATGTTTCGAGTGCTGGGCAGATACACCCAGGACAGGACGCCAATCTATCACTGGACACTCACTCACACAGTTACACTCTATATGCCCCCCCCCCCCCAATAGAGGATAAAGCGGAAGATAATGGGTGGAATTGACCTTGATCCGTGTTTTTTTGGATCCATGAACCTGTGGACATGGCGAGAACATGGAAACTCCACCCTAGCGCTGAGAGGAGAACGTGCTAAACCACTAAACCCCATTAAGCAGATTAAATTAAACATTACATTACCATTTGGTAATTTAGCCGACGCTTTTATCCAAAGTGACTTACAAGGTGAGCACAGGGTTCATCACAGCGCCCCCTGGAGCAATAAGGGTTAAGGCTCTTGCTCAAAGACCCACACTGGTAACTTCAGTGGACCTGGGATTTGTACCCCCAACCTTCAGATTGATAGCCCAACACCCAAACCACTGAACTACCGCACCCTCTATTCCCTCTACATTCTGCTCTTAATGTCTTATGAGCTTGTTCTCAACTGGCCGTCGTGTTTTAAAAACTGAATAGGTATTTTGTTTTGCGGCATTTATTGTGTACACCAGCCGAACGTTATATAGAATTTGGCTGCGATTGGAAATGAAGACAGGCTGATAAAACTGGCGTTGTGGGGACGCCTGGGCCTGGATCCGGCGTGCCAGCGAACAGAAAGACTTTATTATTGTCTGAGGCGAGAATGCCAGGCAGTCAGACCTGTACGTGTTGCCCTCCAAGCTTTCATATTTTACGATGCCAGTGCAGAAGCCTGGCCATGTGAGCTAGGAATGATTGGCAGGCGAGATATAAATAGTTGTTGAAAGCGGTCCACTGAGGCAAAGCACGATCCAAGACTTTTTTAAAATTTATTTTCTTTTAATAAGTGACGATTCTCCTTCCCGTCCTGTTCTCCGTGCCGTTCTTTAGTTTTCTGTAGCATTGTTTTCTCGAGCCGTTGTGCTGACCGGCAGATTCGAACGGCCGTGTCCCAAGCTGACATCCTCCCGAGTCGTCTCCTCTCCAGCACTGGACTGACTTACTGACTGCCTGCAGATAAAGCTACCAGTGCTGAGCTGCTCCCGTGAAGAAAATAATCCGCTTCACCCCAGAGGCTCATTTCCTCTGGAGCCAAGCCCAGCTCGGGGTAATAAGTCTACCCCAGCACGCTTCTGTCATTCAGTTTGCACTCCGACTCTAATTGCAGAATCCCCAGACGTTCTCGTCTTTAAATCGGCACCTGCGCGCAGCCAACGATAACACGCCGTAATCTTCTGACCTATCGGCTCGTCGGCGGGCCGGTTTCGTTTCGAACAAGCCGTGTGGTGTCAAGAAATTAGAACTGTCTTTAAAATGGAAGAACCTCCGTTTGATGTTCCAAAAAGTGTTCTAGACATCCTCTGTTTCACAAACATCACAAACATCAGGTCACGCTATGAGCCACCGCTAGTATTGAATAAAGTGTGTGTGTGTGTGTGTCTGTGTGTGTGTCTCTGTGTCTCTGTGTGTCTGTGTGTGTGTGTGTGTGTGTGTGTGTGTGTGTGTGTCTGTGTGTGTTACTCATAGAATTTCAGACACTAAAACAATAAATATAGTAAAATAGTAAATAGTAAATAACTGTGATGCTGGATGTTGTAAACACACATTAAATGTGTGATGTTACACACACACACACATATACACACACATTAGGTGATGCTGGATGTTACACAAACACATTTTTTGATGCTAGATTTTACATACATACATACAAACACATTAAGTGATGCTAGAGGACACATACATACATACATACACACATACATACACATTAAGTGATGCTAGAGGACACATACATACATACATACACACATACATACACATTAAGTGATGCTAGATGACTTACACACTTCTGTCATTCAGTTTGCACTCTAATCGCAGAACCTCCAGACATTCTCGTCTTTAAATCGGCACCTGCGTGGAGCCAACAATAACACGCCGTATCTTGTGACCCGTCGGTTTGTCGGCGGGCCGGTTCCTTTTGGCCCGTTTATTAGAGTCGACGCTTTCAATCCCAACCTCCTCAAAGGCAGACGCTCATCAAGCAAACGTAATCAAGCTGTTCAGCCCGATCACGTTTGAAGAGCCTGATTAGCAGGCTGTTTATATTAGAATGTGTGGTCAGACCATGGCACCAAGACAGTGTGGGTATTAAATAAACACATGCCATGTGCTGCCTGTTTGCTTTCATATTCCATCTGTCAATCTCTTTAAAGTTAAACCAGAATATCCACGTGCTCGGGGAACTTTCATATTTTGTGGTCAAGGGGTCACTTCACGGACGACTTCTACACATTTGTCTCACTCGTAAAAAAAAAAAAAAAAAAAAAAAGTCACACAACTCACTGAAAGCAACAACTCAAGATTAAAAGCTGAAGCTCAGCCGTGTTTTTTAAACTGTTGTTTGGCTCCGTAGTCGAATATTAAGTGTAATATGTTCCATGCTCATGTTTTAAGAAAGGGCTTTCGATGAAGCCAAATTGGAACAGTTCTTGTCCTCCAAACTTAAAAAAAAAATAAAAAAAAAGTTGGTTTTTTTTCGGTCTTGAGTTCTTGGGGCAGTCAGTTCAATTTAATTCAATTCAATTCAAAGCTTTATTGTCATGTGCACAGTAAAGAAACGTTTCCCTGCACAATATAATTCTTACTTTGTCGTCCACCCTGATGAATAAGAAAATAATCCATCCATCCATTATCTTCCGCTTTATCCTAGGGGGGGTTCTCTATGCCCATACATGGGAGAACGTTTCAGGTGCTGGGAAGATACACCCAGGACAGGACGCCAATCTATCACTGGACACACACTCACTTACACACACACACTATATATGGGGCAATTTGGAGAATTCAATTGACTTCATCCATGTTTTTGGACTGTGGGAGGAAACCGGAGAACCTGGAGGAAACCCAAGCGGACACGGGGAGAACATGGAAACTCCACCCAGATGTGGATTCGAACCGGAAATCCCTAGCGCTGAGAGGCGAATGTGCTAAGCACTAAGCCACCGTGCTGCCCTATATGACTACGACTTGGGTGCGGTAGTTCAGTGGTTAGTGTGTTGGACTATCAATCTGAAGGTTGTGGGTTCAAATCCCAGGTCCACTGCAGTTACCAATGTGGGTCCTCATTGCTCCAGGGATGTTGTGATGTTGTGGTTAACCCTGTGCTCACCTTGTTAGTCGCTTTGGATAAAAAGCGTCTGCCAAATGACCAAAATGTAAATGTAATGTAAATGTAACTAACCTTGTGACCTGAAGGTCCCCGGTTCGATTCCCAGTCCTACAAGTACAATGGCTGAAGTGCTTTTTAGCAAGACACCAACCCCTAATTGCTCCCCATCTACAGGGCTGCCCACCACTCCGGGCAGGTGTGCTCACTTCACTCAGTGTCTGTGTCTGTGTGTGTGTGTGTGTGTGTGTGTGTGTGTGTGTGTGTGTGTGTGTTTTTCACTGCACAGATGGGTTAAATATGGATCACTTTAATTTAATGATACTTGCTCGTGAATGTCCCGGTCTTAAGACATTTTTGACCAAACAAGCCGGAATAGTTTTGTATTTGAAAGACGTATTACAGACTCTTTTCTGCTGTCCTGCTGTCCTACATGTTTCTCGAAACCTCTTCACCGTAACTCCTTCTCAGCGTTGAATGGAAACAGGGATAGAAAAAAAAAAGCCTATTTTCGAAGCTGTAAGTGCCTTTGATTAAAAACACTCGCACTGCAAACAATCCATGCGCACCCAGTTGGCATGCTCATGCAGGTTGTAAAAAAAAAAAAAAAAAAAAAAGAGAGACCTTCAAAAAAAAAAATCATCAGTGAGTGGCGCTGTAACAAAGACGCCACTTAATGTGTGCCAAGCTGCCAGGCTACAGGAATGTACAGAAACAATAAATGTTTCATATTGTTCAGCCAATTAAGCGCTCTCTGCTGTGTTAGCCCTGAAAATATGTTTCAGCTTTTTTTTTTTTTTTTTTTTTTTTTTAAATACATTTTTAAGGTCTACTCCCAATAACTCAATAAAGAGGGAATTGTTATTCTGGCAGTGGAGGGTGGAGAATGACCATTTTATAGCGAAACTCAATGATACAAATTCATAAGTGTAATTTAGTTTTATACGTCTCCGTCGCGGGACGAGCAGTCTGCTCTAACTCAGACACAATTATGCAATGTGTCTCTCTGCAATAAAGAAATATAGAGGCAGATGTAAGCTGGGAAGCGTGCCGTTGAGCATTATCGCAGTTGCACTCAGACACAGTTTATTTATTATTATTATTTTTTACAAAACTGGAGTTTGGAGGACGAACTCGGTTCAATTTTTATAAGAATGGTTTATTGTAGATTTTACAGCTTGTGATCCGTGCAAATTAAGACTGAAGGTCTTTTATTAAATGACCCAACATCATGTGGTCTTTTCTTTGTTGGAACCCAGGATCAGGAGTTTGTCGTCGAGGGATCTCAAACCTCGCAAAAAAACCCACATGTGGAAACGGTTGATCCAGAGGAACCTGGCCAACCCCTGATGTCTAACGGGCATCGTGAAAAGAATGCGCAGGGGACGGCAAGACGACGACTCGTTTCCAACAGGCCAGGTGGTGTAAAGAAATTAGAACCATCTTTAAAATGGAAGAACCTCGGCGTGATGTCCCAAAAAGTGTAAGTGACTGAGCTGTTCTAGACATCGTCTGATTCAAAAACAGCACACACATCACAAACATCAGGTGTGTTTCTGTGTGTGTGTCTGTGTTTGTGTGTGTGTGTGTGTGTGTGTGTGTGTCTGTGTGTGTTACTCAAAGAATTGCAGACACTAAAACAAAAAGTAAAAAAAGCTGATGCTGGATGTTGTGCACACACACACACATTTAGTTATGTTGGTTGTTTTACACACACACACACACACACACACACACACACACCTTTAGTAATGCTGAATGTTACGCACACACACACACACACACACACACACACACACACACACACTTTAAATGATGCTGGATAATACACACGAAGTCACTCACACAATAAATGATGTTGGATATTACATACCCACAGTTAGTGATGCTAGATGTCACACACACACACACACACATTTATTGATGTTAGATATAACACACATACACACACACATTAAATAATGCTGGATATTACTCACACATTTAGTGATGCTAGATGTTTTACATACACACACACACACACACACACACACACACACACACACACACACACACACATGCTGGATGTCATAGTTGTATTTCTGAATGCTGGTCATTACAGATGTGTTGATGACATCTGGATGTGAAAGCTGTATTGTTAATGTTAAATAATTAAATCTTTAATTTAATGATATTTGTTTTCACCTTGGTGCTTCTTTAGTTCCTTTCACCCTCTTAATTATTGCCTCTAAACGGGTGTCAGCTGGTTTTTGTGGAAATGCGTGGGCTTTTGTTCACCGTTCTTTTTCTCGTTGCACATTTTAAAACCTCCTTCCAATAAAATGAGGTAATGCTAATTGCTTTTGTCTTGTTTCCATCGAAAAGCTACAACATCCAGATGGTTACACATTTATTTTAATACCTGCACAATTAACGATGTCTTATAAACGGTGTCGTATATGAAAGTTTATTCTGATTCGCATGTTTTTATTACAGAGAGTCGGATGAGAAACCAGCGAGAAGACGAGAAGAGAGTAGAAAAAGCCTGCAGAGCTTTAATAAATCCCTGAAGTCCGACAGCAGGAGGAAGACCGGGTTCTCTGGATCCCCCCCATCAGGCTGCCTGACCTCTCCCAAAATGTAAGTAAGCAGCTACTGTTTCAGGGCATGCTGGGAAGTTCACGTGATGCAGCGCGGGGGATTTTAGATGGGAGTCACTCTCAGAGTTCAGAGTGAAATACAATATGTCCTCCACTCCTAACTTCAGGAGACTTTTGCAGGTTTTATTGTTATTTTGGTGGATTGCACAGCTTAATAAATTGGGCGTGGCTCCCTGTGGGATTCCTCCGGGTTCTCCAGTTTCCTCCAACAGTCCAAAAACATGGATTCATGGTGCATTGGCTTCTCTAAATTGCCCCTATCTAACTTGCCTCAGAGTGTGTGCCCAGCAATGAATAAGCGTCCTGTCCTGGGTGTATCTGCCCTGGGTGTAACCGTTCCCACCTGTATGGGCACCCCCCCCCCTCATCCGCCATGATCCTAGTCTCTAATTAAAAATTAAGCACAAGATAATGAGATTAAGATATAATCTTTTTTCATATTTTAAAATCAATGGTTCCATTGGTGATCATTTTGGGCGGCACGATGGCTTAGTGGTTTAGCATGTTCGCCTCTCAGCGCAAAGGATTCCCGGTTCTAAACCCAATCTGGGTGGAGTTTCTATGTTTTCCCCGTGTCCGTGTGGGTTTCCTCCGGGTTCTCCGGTTTCCTCCCACTGTCCACAAACATGGATCAAGTCAATTGAGTTCTCCAAATTGCCCCATATAGAGTGTGTGAGTGAGTGTGTGCCCAGCGATGGAATGGCGCCCTGTCCTGAGTGTATCTGCCCAGCGCCCGAAACGTTCTCCCCTGGATGGGCACGGGGAACCACACCGCGACCCTAATAGAGGATAAAGCTGGAGATAATGAATGAATGAATATATATATATATATATATATATATATATATATATATATATATATATATATATATTACTTTAATTAAATATTATATGTGTGTGAGTGAGTGTGTGCGTTCTCCCCTGGATGGAAATGGGGACCCCCCCCCCCCCCCCGCAACACTAGTAGAGGATAAAGTGGAAGATAATGGATGGATGGTGATCATTTGTTCTTATTTTAGTAAATATTTTTATTCATTTTTTTTCTTTGTCAATATTTCTCTTCAAATGTGATTACAGTGATACCTCGGTTCTCGAACGCCTTGACTTTCGACCAAATCGGTATTCAAACAGGAAATTCGAGAAAATTTTGTCTTGGAATTTGAACAAATATTTGGAACTCGAACAGCCGAACGTCCGAGATTAGCCGAGTTGAGCCGAATGGCGTTCATTCGGCCCAGCGCCTTGCCTGCGTCATCATTGTGAGTCAGTGAGAGAGAGAGAGTCACATTGTGGAGAGAGCCACGCTTTGTGGAGAGAGTCACGCTTTGTGGAGAGAGTCACGCTTTGTGGAGAGAGTCACGCTTTGTGGAGAGAGTCACGCTTTGTGGAGAGAGCCACGCTTTGTGTGTACTGCACTGTACTGCAAATTACTATACTGTACTGTACACTGAATTTAACCCTTAGACATGGGTCTAAATACACTTTTATTTCTTATTTCTTGTTGAGACTCATGTTTTTCTACATATTATATACAAATTAGGCCAGTAAATAGGCATTTTCTGGGGCTTGGAACGAATTAATCCAGTTTTCATTATTTCCTATGGGTTTTTTTGTTTCGGTTCTCGAACAATTTGGTTCTCGATCTACCTCCCGGAATGAATTATGTTCGAGAACCGAGGTATCTCTGTATACATTTATTTATAGATTTATTTTCATTAGCTGAATTTTCATAATGACATTTAAAAAGTGAATAGACTATGATTTTGTTCATTTTGATAACAGAGGGTCTGAAACTGCCCAATGATTGTAACTACTGACTTGTGTCGTTCTCATTTGTAAGTCCATCCATTATCTTCCACTTTATCCTCTACTAGTGGTGCGGGGGGGTTCCCCATGCCCATCCAGGGGAGAACGTCTTGGGCGCTGGGCAGATACACCCAGGACAGGATGCCAATCCATCGCTTGACACACACTCACTCACACAGACACACTCTATATGGGGCAATTTGGAGAATTCAATTGACCTTAAGCCATGTTTTTTGGACTGTGGGAGGAAACCGCGATTCGAACCGGGAATCCCTAACGCTGAGAGGAGAACATGCTAAACACTAAGCCACCGTGCCGCCCCCATTTGTAAGTCGCTTTGGATCAAAGCGTCTGCTAAATGAATAAATGTAAATGTAAGACGTATCTGCTCTACAGTCCTACCAGAGAGTGTACTTTCGGTTCCCCGCGGATCCCTCGCTTAAAACCTCGCGTAAAATGGAAGGGGCTGAAACGGCAGAGCGAAATGTAACACATATGCTTTTGATAAAGACCCTGAGGTGGTAATTAGCACCTGAGTGAGTGTTTACATTGCTACGGATTGGACAAAAGCAGACTGGACTGGTGTTGAAGGCTACGAAATACAACGCGTCTTCTCTGGAAAACAGATCCGTGTTCCTGTGACCCCATCGCAAGTTTTTTTCATGACGCTGACATGCGGCGGCGGCGATTTTAAAGGCCAGCTGTGTTGGTGAATGTGTGTGATTTCAATAGGCGAGCTCTGCAGACGATCGTTCTCTAACCCCCGTTTCTTTTTTGTTGTGTTCCCTTGGTCCCTGCTGCTTTTGTCAATAGCGCACTTAAGACTGACACTTTAAATACACTCTTGAGCAGTGATGGGCCTTTTGGAGAACAGATTTAGCCGAACTGCTTCGCGCTGTGCACTAAGTCATTCTGAGTCATTGCTGCTCAGGGTCCACAATGTTGCTTTGAGAAGATTCCCGGTGAGGGGCGAAGCTCGCCATAGAAAATGACTTACGGCGCTGATTATATCTCTATCCGTGTGGTTGTGACACTGTTGAAGCTCGGCTTTCGGGGGAAGCATCGGAACAACTGCAGCGGGAAAGGCTCGTTACTTAAACGCCTTTATTTGACCCATTGAGCTGCGGCCAACTCACAAGCACCAGGTGTCTGCATTCTCATTCATGCCATTAGCCATCATGTGCTTCCTCAGAATCACTTCACATGATGCCAGCATTCAAAGTAATGATGATGATGATAATGATGATCCAGCCCTCATTTGTACATAATGCTGACAGATGCCTGTCGAAATGACGTGAAGCACAGGGCCAGTTTTATCATCATGGAAGCGGGACACTGCTGACGGCAGAATTACTGCGATTCGAACCAGGACCTGTTTTTAAATCTTTTTAATGACTGTCCATCCATCCTTTAATCTCCGCTTTATCCTCTACTAGGGTCACCCATCCAGGGGAGAACTTTTCGGGCGCTGGGCAGATACACCCAGGACAGGGCACCAATCTATGGATGGGCACACACTCATTCACACACACAAACACACTCTATATGGGGCAATTTGGAGAATTCAATTGGCCTTGATCCATGTTTTTGGACTGTGGGAGGAAACCGGAGAACCCGGAGGAAACCCACATGGACACGGGGAGAACATGGTATCCCTAGTGCTGAGAGGAGAACATGCCAACTCGTAAGTCACCATGCCGCCCAATTTTTAATGACTTGATGTTTATAAAGTTTGTAGAATGTATTACTGATTTTGGTTTATTGTTGGGATTTAAATTTCATCTCCTCGCATTATCTTCCGCTTTATCCTCTTTTAGGGTTGCAAGGGGTTCCCCATGCCCATAAATGGGAGATCATTTCGGGCGCTGGGCAGATACACCCAGGACAGGGTGCCAATCTATAGCTGGGCACACACTCACTCACACACTAATTCAGATGGAAGCCATTTAAAGCAGCCAATTGACCTTGATCCATGTTTTTGGACTGTGGGAGGAAACCGGAGAACCCAGAGGAAACCCACATGGACACCAGAAGAACATGGAAACTTCACCCAGATGGGGATTCGAACTGGGAATCCTCCCACTGTCCAAAAACATGGATCAAGGTCAATTGAATTCTCCAAATTGCCCCATATAGAGTGTGTGTGTGTGAGTGAGTGTGTGTCCATTGATGGATTGGCGTCCTGTCCTGGGTCTATCTGCCCAGCGCCCGAAACATTCTCCCCTGGATGGGCATGGGGAACCCCACCGCAACCCTAATAAAGGATAAAGTGTAAGATAATGGATGGATGGATAATCTGAACTGATTGCTGTAGAAATGTGGAAAGTAAAATGTCAGCAGGATGAAGAACCCGGTTGTTTGCTTTGTGTGCAGTAAGAGTCCTGGTGGAGGAACATGTGCTGAGGGTCTCAGTGAGAGCTCATCTGAGGGTGAGGAGGATGAAGAGCAGACGGAGAGACGAGGAGAGGGCCACACTGACCTGCCCTCTGAGTACTGGCAGATTCAAAAACTAGTCAAGTATCTGAAGGTATGCGTACATTAACCTGAGTAAAGGATTTAAACCATTTATACTGGGCTTGTGGTTAAGGAACCTGCCTTGCGACCTGAAGGTCCCCGGTTCGATTCCCGGTCCCACCGAGTACTATGGACCCCAATCGGTGCTCCACTATTCAGAGCTGAACTTTGGATTTGTATGTTGATGACCGAGCAGAATGCAGTCTAAAAGTTAAAAACACTGCACTTTAAAGGTTTTCATGTTCTTCCCATGTCCGCGTGGGTTTCCTCATGGTTCTCCAGTTTCCTTCCACAGTTTAAAAACATGCATTCAAGGTAAATTAAATGCTCTGAAATTGCCCCATATAGTGTGTGTTTATGTGATATTGTGTACAGCAATAGATTGGCCCTCGGTCTTGGGCCCAGCGCACAAAACATTCTCCTCTGAACAGGCATTGGACCCCCCCCCCCTTAACCCTAGTAGTGGAAGATAAGGAATGAATAAAGGAATAATAATAATAATAATAGTAATTCGGACGGCACGGTGGCTTAGTGGCTCTTCTCAGCACTAGGGATTCCTGGTCCGAATCCCCATCTGGGTGGAGTTTCCATGTTCTCCCCGTGTCCGTGTGGGTTTCCTCCGGGCTCTCCGGTTTCCTACCACAGTCCAAAAAACATGGATCAAGATCAAATGAATTCTCCAAATTTTCCCATATAGAGTGTGTTTGTGTGCGTTTTGTGTGTGTGTGTGTGTGTGTGTGTGTGTGTGTGTGTGTGTGTGTGTGCCCGCCCAGCGATAGATTGGCGTCCTGTCCCGGGTGCCCAAAATGTTCTGCCCTGGATAGGTATAGGGAACCCCCCCTCCCCGTGACCCTAATAACGCCTAAAGCAGAAGATAATGAATGAATGAATTCGGACGGTGGCTTAGTGGTTGGCATGTTCTCCTCTCAGCACTAGGGATTCCCAATTGGAATCCCAATCTGGGTGGAGTTTCCATGTTCTCCCCGTGTCCGCGTGGGTTTCCTTCGGGTTCTCCGGTTTCCTCCCACTGTCCAAAGATATGGATCAAGGTCAATTGAATTCTCCAGATTGCCCCATATAGAGTGTGTTTGTGTGAGTGAGTGTGTGCCCAGAGATAGATTGGCACCTTGTCCTGACCAGCACCCAAGAAGTTCTCCTCTGGATGGGTATAGGGAACTCCTCCTCGTGACCCTAATAGAGGCTAAAGCAGAAGATAATGGATGGATGGATAATAATAGTAATTCTTAAAGTTTTTTTGTACTGAGACTTTAAATACCTGATGAAGCGTTTGTGGATCTGAGGCTGTGGTTTTGTTTTGCTCCCAAACCGTGATTTTCTTTTAAACATTTCGTTTCATGTTTGCAACAAAAAAAGTGCCGCAGAACATCCAAGTGGTTTGTAACAACAGCTTTTTTATGGACGGTCATGAATGTGTCATTCTTTTAACTTCCTTTAAGTTCCTTGTGTTTCTGTTTAGTCTTTTGCTTCTGCTTTGCTGACTTGAGCATCAAATACGTCGTGTTTTCAGAAAACCCAGATTAAATACACGTTCCAAGTAAGAAACACCAGCTCCGTGTGCAGGGCTCTATCCGTTTGTGGCTCTGTGATGGCGCAGTGTGCTTCTGTTTGTTCGATTGGGTCCTGCATGTAATTAAGAGGATAAAGTCTTTATGGTTATTGCAGGAAATAAATCATTTTGGGGAGATGAAAAAATGCATCGTATGCATTGAGACGTAAAGCGGATGTGTCGGCTGATTTGCTGTTTGTTTGGGATGGCAGGGAAACCCTGTGCCTTTTAGGTAATTTACTGAAGGTTTCACATCAACACATCAAAAGCAGCAAACAGAGCAACGGAACGCTTTAAATAAAACCAGAAAACAAGACCGTCAGCAAAAGAACAGGAGTCGCATGTGGCTGCAGGCAAAAGGGCAAAACACTAACACCAGTCTCACGAAGAAACTGTAGCAAACACAACTATACACACACACACACACACACACACACACACACACACACACACAGTGAGACTAACAAGACACAGGTGATTGCAGCCCTTTTTGAACTAAAAATGTAACTTTACATTTATATATATATATATATATATATATATATATATATATATATATTTTAAGGGGGGGGGGTTCCACTTGTCTGGGGTTTGGGTCATGGGGCCAAGTAGAGGTGTGTGTGTGTGTGTATATATATATATAGGGCGGGTCAGTGTCTTAATGATTAGCATGTTCTCCTCTCAGCGCTAGAGATTCCCGGTTTAAATCCCCAGCTGGGTGGAGTTTCCATGTTCTTCCCGTGTCCGCGTGGGTTTTCTCCGGGTTCTCCGGTTTCCTCCCACAGTCCAAAAACATGGATCAAGGTCAACTGAATTCTCCAAATTGCCCCCTATAGAGTGTGTCTCTGTGTGAGTGAGTGTGTGCCCAGTTACTCTGTAGTTATTCTGCTGTTAATCTACTGTTACTCTGCCGTTACTCTGCCGTTACTCTGCTGTTAATCTGCCGTTACTCTGCCGTTACTCTATTGTTACTCTGCCGTTACTCTGTGGACTGAACAGGCTTAGCTGCGTGTCACAGACTTGAAACAGCTCATTAATAAAGGAAGATTATTTTCTCAGTGCTTTGGGCTGAACCTGTACAGTCAGAACAATCAGCTGAGATGGATGAGATTGTCAGAGCGAGCTCGTTTGTGTTTGACTAATCGCTGTTCCCAGTCCTGTTTCCACAGATGCTTATTATTTCCCAGCTGACTGAGAGCAGGGGGTAAGCCATAGTGTAGATAAAGCAGAGCAGGGCGGTTGTTCTAAGCACCATGAGTGTATGTTTGAAGTAGATCGTTAATAGGACAACCCCCAGGACGAGACCAAAATAATGGCGAATCATCGGAGAGAAAACAGACGGGTGTAAATGATTATTGTAAATGACCGAACAGGAGCTATTTATTTTCTCGCACTTTAAAACTGAATGAGTGTTGTGGTTAATCTCAGGTAATTACACATTGTTCGTTAGGTTAAATGATTATTCCCAGGCTTATTTTAAGGAAAAGCAAAACATCTGCATTTGAAGTAATTACGCTGGGCCTTCCCAAACCTGTTTCCACAGAGTTGGATGCATTAATGACTTATGGGCTTGATTGTTTTGCGCCTCTGACATTGGGCTGTGTCCCAAATCAGCTGCTGTGTGTTACAGAGTAAATGAAAGCTGCAGGATGTCTGAATGTGCAGCACACATCTGCAAATAGTGGAAATTCAACAGATGACACTCTAAATGGGGCAATTTTGAGAATTCAATTAACTTGATCCATGTTTTTGGACTGTGGGAGGAAACCGGAGAACCCCGAGGAAACCCACGCAGACACGGGGAGAACATGGAAACTCCACCCAGATGGGGATTCGAACCGGGAATCCCTAGCGCTGAGAGGCGAATGTTTAAGTTCCATGGATCTGTATTTCCAATCTACAGTATTTTTAATAGGATTCTCATTCTTTTAATAGAAGTCCAATTAATGCATTTATAAATGGAAAAATCACTTTAAAAGCCGAGCTAAGCGGAATGTTCTGGAGTTTTAGCTGCACCACCCGATGTTGTGTTTCTAAATAACAGTCGTACACGGTTTTGATTACACCTCTCCTGAATGATGGCACTTGTGTTTAACTGTTTATTTACCTTTGGGTTTGTATGCTCTGCCGGGTCGCTGCTGTACATTCATTCCGATTTGCTGTTCAGTACACAGTCCTGTGACTACAACCTTTCATGATGTGCGAAAAACATGAGAAACAGGATTCCCTGCAGTGTCGGCTCTTTATGGGACCCTTGTGTCTTAACTCGTCATTCTATACGAAAATGTGTCTTAAGGGTTTGTAATGTAAATAGATTTAACTCTGAAAACACGTGTGCGTACATGGAAGAGTAAAATTCCACAGACTGTTTGTTGTGTTAGTATCAATGTATCTACCTCGTTCAACTGAATCAGAGATCAGACGGCAACCCAACAGTGTTTCATAGACTTTTACACTCTTATCTCAAACTTCTCCTGGTTTTGGGTCAGGCTTCGCTCGCATATTTAATTAATGTAAATCCGGGGGTAAATGTTTCGGGCTCTGGGCAGATACACCCAGGACAGGGGGACAATCTATCGCCGGGCACACACACACACACACACTCTACATGGGGCAATTTGGAGAATTGTGTGTGTATATATGCGTCTATGTATGTATGTACGTGTATATATATATATATATATATCTTTATGTACATATGCATGTATGTACTGTATGTATGTATGTACTGTATGTATGTATGTGGGTGTATATATGTATATATGTAGTCAGCATTGTGGCTGAATGGTTAGCATGTTCTCCTCTCAGCACTGGGGATCCAGGTTCAAATCTCATTCTGGGTATCCGGGTGAACTTTCAATGTTCCCATATCCATATCTGTGTGAGTATGTACTGGAGAGTAAACCCCCCCTCCCCCCCCCCCCTTCCCGGCTACCCCTTATATTGGACTAAGCGGAAGAAAATGAACGAATGAATGAATAGTGCCAGTAAAAATTTGGACAAACTGCCTTTCTGCTCCCCTTACTGTCCATGTCCTCAGTTGCACTTTCTGTAAAGATGGACTTTGTAGTTCTACAATTTCAGACTGTGGTCCATCTGTGTGTGTTCTACAGAACATACTGTGTACTCTGTTCTAATGCTCAGAACCCCAATAGTAACACCACAGAGCAAGGGTTATTGGGTGGGTGCATTATTCTCACTCATTACTCTCTGCTTGCATATTTAATGAAAGGCTTAATGTCCGTCTGATGTTGAATAGACCCAGTTTCTGGCTGAATGATTGGCACGCTTTTATTACCGACCCGTTCAGACTGACAGGTTGGTGCAGCTCGGCCCAGGAAATGAAGCATTAATTCGACTGTATCCCGTTGCACAGGGACTTAACATCTCACGTGCCTTCCTAGAGACAAGAACAACAGGAACCATTCATTCAGAACCAGGCAGTGAAGGTCCTTGTGATGTTTGGAAATAAAACTTCTGAATAGATGAAACTTCAGGTCTGTAAACTGTTGCAGGACGGTGTGGTTAGCAACCGTGAAAAATGCTGAGGACTCATTTTAATAAGTCTTTCAAAAAAAACGGCCTTTAATCGGTTTGCTTCACTGTAATGGGGTTTTACCCCCTCTACTGGTCAGAGTGAGTACTGCCGTCTGTTTCCACTGGGAGCTTGATCTGCTTTCTGATGCTCACGGTGGAAAATCATCATTCATTCATTCATTATCTTCCGCTTATCCTCTATTAGGGTCGCGGTGGGGTTCCCCATGCCCATCCAGGGGAGAACGTCTCGGGCGCTGGGCAGATAGACCCAGGACAGGGCGCCAATCCATCGCTGGGCACACACTCACTCACACAGACACACTCTAAAGGGGGCAATTTTGAGGATTCAATTAACTTGATCCATGTTTTTGGACTGTGGGAGGAAACCGGAGAACCCGGAGGAA
>JAFMOD010000119.1:1290797-1318978 GCA_019802435.1 Corydoras maculifer
CTTCCGCTTATCCTCTATTAGGGTCGCGGTGGGGTTCCCCATGCCCATCCAGGGGAGAACGTCTCGGGCGCTGGGCAGATAGACCCAGGACAGGGCGCCAATCCATCGCTGGGCACACACTCACTCACACAGACACACTCTAAAGGGGGCAATTTTGAGGATTCAATTAACTTGATCCATGTTTTTGGACTGTGGGAGGAAACCGGAGAACCCGGAGGAAACCCATGCAGACACGAGGAGAACATGGAAACTCCACCCAGATGGGGATTCGAACCGGGATCCCTAGCGCTGAGAGGCGAATGTGCTAACCACTAAGCCACCGTGCCGCTGGTGGAAAATCAAATCTCATAAATTTAAAACTGTAACCATCAACCCGTACGTTTTAGTTTAGTATTTATAAACTTAATTTAATGAACTAAATCGAGTGGTTAATGAGAGAATTTTCCTCACATGGAACATTTATTTTAATTAAATGTTAATCTTGTAGAATTCACCCCACACTTTTTATTCATGTTGTTAAACTAATGTGGTTTTGTAAAGCATTAGTACAGTAGCTCGTTCTCGGATCGTCATCCTGTGATGACGTTTTCTGCAAACTGTGTAAATGTTCATTTACTTGTAATTGGTCGCTTCATGTTTTTTTTTTTTTATTGGAAAACATTATTTAACTAAATTCCACATCAACTAAAACAGGGAACTTTCCTAGTGCTCGAAAGTGCTAGGGACCAACAGTGGCTTAGTGGTTGGCACATTATCCTCTCAGCACTAGGGATTCCTGATTCGAATCCCAATCTGGGTGGAGTTTCCATGTTCTCCCTGTGTCTGCTTTGGTTTCCTCTGGGTTCTCTGTTTTCCTCCCAGAGTCCAAAATCTTGCCCCTATATAGGTTGTGTGGGGCGGCACGGTGGCTTGCATGTTCTCTTCTCAGCACTAGGGATTCCCGGTTCGAATCCCAATCTGGGTGGAGTTTCCATGTTCTCCCCGTGTCCGCGTGGGTTTCCTCCGGGTTCTCCGATTTCCTCCCACAGTCCAAAAACATGGATCAAGGTCAATTGAATTCTCCAAATTGCCCCATATAGAGTGTGTCTGTGTGAGTGAGTGTGTGCCCAGCAATAGATTGGTGTCCTGTCCTGGGTGTATCTGCCCAGCGCCCGAAACTTTCTCCCCTGGATGGGCATGGGGAACCCCCCCCCCTCCCACGACCCTAGTAGAGGATAAAGCAAAAGATAATGGATGGATGGATTGTGTGTGTGTTTGTGTTCTGATGGATTGACACCCTGTCCTGGTTGTACCGCAGCAATCTCAAGGCGATACCTTACCGGTTTGTTTCTTTTGCCCTCGATGCGTTTAATTCCGTCGCTCTGAAAAGCTTGAAAAAGTGCAGACGTGTGGAACCTGCTGAACCCGTACCCGTGCTGAAAACCTGTTATTTTTACTTTGACTTTCTAAAATAACATTTGGAATCCGACTGCGTAGCAGCATCATTGGTGTCACAGCTTTTAGGTCGATTATAAAACCTCAGGTAACCTGTGCTGTGTCCTGAAGCAGCAGCTCCGTGGCGTTAAGTAATGACTGAATGTAGAATGAAGAGTATATTTGTGGAGATCTTGGGTGAGATAGTCTTCCATTACGTGTTGGCAGCATTCGACTTTTAACTTCAGCACAAAACTAAAAAAGCAAACGTTGGACACTGAACATGACTTGGATGGTGAGGCAAATTCAAGCTAAGTGGAAAATGATGTAAATTTCAATTTGTGTCAAACGTTTCTTTAAATCTGATCCTTCCCCCTCTGTGCTGAATCTGGTTTGTATTATTAAAGTAATTACGTCGGTGACCTTATTTTACTCTGGAGAATTTAAAAGTGTTTAAATAGGGATAAGTAATACAAGATCCTCTTTTAATGACCTTCACTGAGGAGCTGTAAGGTTCAGGGCTCTGCCATCATGTCGGCTGATGCTCTCAGCTTTTTTAAACACAAGCCAAGTTTTTTTTTTATAGTTATTTTCTACCCTCCAATCTCATTTCTCTGTATCATCTGATTAATGCACTTAGATCAAATCAACAAAGTTGTTGTCACAGTGACTCTCGCATTTATCATGTTTTTGTTTGGTTTAGGTCAGTGGGAGTTTGAGTGGACATGGTCTGTGACGAGATATGGTTTGGATGAGTGGACATGGATTGGGTGTGTTGTGTGAATGCATATGGTTTGTTGATGGTGGGTGATTTGAGTGGATATGGTTTGGTGGTTAAGTGGACATGGTTTGGGTGGGTGTTCTGGTTTTGGTGATTGAGCGGACATGGTTTGGGTGGGTGGTTGGGTGGGTGTTATTGGTTTGGTGGTTGAGTGGACATGGTTTGGGTGGGTGGTTGGGTGGGTGTTATTGGTCTGGTGGTTGAGCGGACATGGTTTGGGTGGGTGGTTGGGTGGGTGTTATTGTTTTGGTGGTTGAGCGGACATGGTTTAGGTGGGTGTGTAGTGTGAGTGGATATGGTTTGGTTGGGTTGATGTGTGGGTCATTTGAGTGGACATGGTTTGGTGGTTGAGTGGACATGGTTTGGGTGGGTGGTTGGGTGGGTGTTTTGGTTTGGTGGTTGAGCGGACATGGTTTGGGTGGGTGTTAATGGTTTGGTGGTTGAGTGGACATGGTTTGGGTGGGTGTTAATGGTTTGGTGGTTGAGTGGACATGGATTGGGTGAGTGTTAATGGTTTGGTGGTTGAGTGCACATGGTTTGGGTGGGTGTTAATGGTTTGGTGGTTGAGTCGACATGGTTTGGTTGGGTTAGTGGTTCCATGGTTGAGTAAACATGGTTTGGTTGGGTGTGTTGTGTGAGTGGACATGATTTGGTTGGGTTGGTGGTTCAATGGTTGAGTAAACATGGTTTGGTTGGGTGTGTTGTGTGAGTGGACATTATTAGTGATTGGATGGTGCAAGATTTGAGTGGACATGGTGTGTTTGCGTGGGTGGTTCGGTGGTTGAGTGAACATGGTTTGTTTGGGTGTGTTGTGTGAGTGGGTAGGGTTTGTGGATTGATAGTGCGCTATTTTAGTGGGCATGGTTTGGTTGGGTGGGTGGTTCGATGGTTGAGTGGACATGTTTTGTGGGTGGATAGTGGACGATTTGAGTGGACTTGGTTTTGGGTGGGTTTGTTCTTAGTTTAGTGGTTGAGTGGACATGGCTTGTGTTAGTGGGATATTTGGGTTGTAGAGTGGACATGATGTAGTGAGGTGTGTGTGTGTGTGTGTGCACTGTAAATACTTTAGCTGAAGTGTGTATTTTTAGCCGAACCCCTTTATAAAGGCACGTCAGAAGTTATTGTAGTTCAGAATGTTCACAGCTCTTTGAGAACAGAGCAGGAAAACCGAAAGCATATGATCTTCAGCCTTTTTCTCTTCGGTCGGAGCCTCTGGTATCGACTGTAAACCTCGCATTGTTTTTACAAGGTTCGATGCTAACCCATTGAATCCTTTGAAGAATGGAAGAGTGGCATTGCTGATTCACGGCTGCTACTGCTTCACATTCAGGCCAGAACGCTAATATGGACGCCACATGTGACCCCAATGACTCCCGATGTTCTTCTGCTCTCCTGCCATTTCTGTAAAGGAACTTATTCCAACTCACTGAACTGCCTTATTTACTCGTCTTGTTACCTCTTGTTGTCCGCTTTCTGTCCCTTCATGCACGGTTCACTCATCAGTCCTCGTCTTCAGGTTGAATTTATGTTTTTTTTCTGATGTTTCCATCATCTGCTTCTCATGTTTCAGCTTGAATAAAAATAAGATTTAAAAAATAAATACATCCATCCATTATGTTCTGCTTTATTCTCTACTAGGGTCGCGGCTCATGCCCATCCAGGGGAGAACGTCTCAGGCGCTGGGCAGATACACCCAGGACAGCACACCAATCTATCACTGGACACACACTCACTCATACAGACACACTCTATATGGGGCAATTTGGAGAATTCAATTAACTTGATCCATGTTTTTGGACTGTGGGAGGAAACTGGAGAACCTGGAGGAAACCCACACAGACACGGGGAGAACATGGAAACTCCACCCAGATTGGGATTCGAACCAGGAATCCCTAGTGTTGAGAGGAGAACGTTCTAAGCACTAAGCCACTGTGCCGCCTATATGTATATATTTATATGTATATATATATATATGTATATATACACACACACATAGGGGAGAACATGGAAACTCCACTCAGATTGGGATTCGAATCCCAATCTGAGAGGCGTTGCTAACCACTAAACCACCATGCCACCCCAAAAGAAATCAAACATTCTAAAATTTAGTAACATTATTTTTAGACATTGTGGCAACAAAATATCATGTGAACATTTAAAGAACGGAAGGAAGTTTGGTTTAGAACAACTTGACTTCAATAAACCTCTCAATGTCACAGATAGGATGGCTGACTGTTCGTTTGGCTTAATCAATGACCCTATTGATTGCCTGATTGTGTGTGTGTGTGTGTGTGTGTGTGTGTGTGTGTGTGTGTGTGCGCAGGTTGGTAATCAGACTGCCACTGTAATTGCTCTCTGCGCCATGAGAGATTTTAACCTGGCGCAGGAGACATGCTGGCTGGCTATTAGAGATGGCGGCGGGCTGGAGGTGCTCATCAACCTCCTGGACACGGATGAACTCAAATGTAAAGTGAGTGCTTTTACAAATGTCTTTATATATTTATATATATATATATATATTGCATAAATTATATATAGCACATGTGTACTTACAGTTGTGTGTACAGTAGACCCCAGAAGGTCTGAGATCACTAATGTCAGTAAAGCATTTTATCCTCTGGAGTAATTTACTCCAGTAATTCTAAAGTAATTCTTTATTTTGAATTATTTAATCAGCGTAACAGTCTTTAAGTGTAAATAACAAATACTTGTTGTAGAAAAAAAAAGGGGGGGGGGGTGCAGCATCAAATAACAATCAGGTTTGATGAATTTACAGTGTAGTTGGTTTTCTGCATAACTTCTGACCTGTCATGTTCTCATTTGTAAGTCTCTTTGGATAAAAGCATCTGCTAAATGACTAAATGTAAATAACTTTTTTAATGAAGTATTTGTCATGTTCTTTCTTTATTCTAATAAACACTCAACACACAGCGTCATGTTTGTGAAGCCGGATGATTCAGCTTTTGTTATCTTACTAAATGTTTAATACTGTTTTTTTTAAGGGACCCTTCATTTTAATAACTGGGGGTTGATGGGGTTAAAGGTCAGGTGACTGTGGAGGAAACTTTTTTTTAATGTTTTAGTTTGGTGTTAAAGGTCTTAATGTTTGGTTTGTAGGTTTAACTCTTGTTGCTTTTTGTTCAGAGATACATGTCTTCTATCTTTTGCACAGATCGGCTCGTTGAAGATTTTGAAAGAGATCAGTCACAGTTCCCAGATCAGACGGGCGATTGCTGATTTGGGTGGGTTACAGACCATGGTGTCCATCCTGGAATCTTCAGACAAGGAGCTGAAGTGCCTGGCTGCAGAAACCATTGCCAACGTGGCCAAGTTTAGGAGAGCTCGCAGGGCTGTGCGTCAGTACGGGGGCATCAAGAGACTGGTGAGGGGAAGCGTGTGTGGGTGTGTGTGTGGGGGTATTTGTGGGTATTTATGGGTATTTGTGGGTATGTATTCCTACATTGTTGTTACTGCCTGGCCGCTCAAGGAGGATGAGTCCCCCACTGAGTCTTGGTCCTCCCAAGGTTTCTTCCTTAAATAACAACATAAAAGGGAGTTTTTTCTTGCCACTGTCGCTTCGGCTTGCTCTTTGGGGGTTTAAAGGCTTTTTATTCTGTAAAGCTGCTTTGTGACAATTTACTGCTGTAAAAAGCGCTATAGTAATAAATAACTTGAACTTAACTTGAACTTGTATGTGGGGGTGTGTGCACACTAATGAGGGATAGCTCAAAAGTTTGGACACACCCCCTTTTTGCTCCACTGTCCTTATCATATAGATGGACTTTGTAGTTTTCCAATTCCAGACTGTAGTCCATCTGTGTTCTGTGTTGTTGTTAGTCCCCTGTTGGTTCTGTGTTGGTCAGGAGCATCACAGAACAGGTATCATTTGGGTGGTGGATTGTTTATTGTCAGTTCTGCAGCCACACTAATGTGGTGAGGGGGTTTCTGTAGTTTCATTTAAACACCTCAGTGACACTGCTGGGATAGGAATATCTCCCCGTGTCCGCGTGGGTTTCCTCCGGGTTCTCCAGTTACCTCCCACAGTCCAAAAACATGGATCAAGTCAATTAAGTTCTCCAAATTGCCCCATATAGAGTGTGTGTGTGTGAGTGAGTGTGTGTCCAGCGATGGATTGGCGTCCTGTCCTGGGTGTATCTGCCCAGCGCCTGAAACGTTCTCCCCTGGATGGGCATAGGAAACCCCCCCGCGACCCTAATAGAGGATAAAGCGGAAGATAATGAATGAATTAATGAATAATTTAGTAAATGAGTGATGTTCTCGTCCTCGTTAATTTGCGCTGCAGTAATTTAAACCTCGTTGTTTTCGACCGCACCCCTCAGTTCAGTACTCTTCTAGTTGCAGATCAAAGATTTGCAGGTAAGAACAGATTGAAGATCGGGTTGCGTCGGCCGGCCGTGTGTTTGTTGACAGAGTACCTCTGCTCTGATTAGAGATTCCGAGCGAGGTTAATCTGTATATTTACATGGCTCCAGACGTGGACGTCGCTCATTCTGCCATCTCACGCCGGGTCCACCTAAAGAATCAGACTACCCCTGACCTGTACATGTAACGCTGCAATCAAACCCACGCTCTTACATCATCACAGTGGAAACTATGAGATGTTTATTCTAAGAATATAGTATTTCTGTAGATTAAAACCAATAATTACATTTTAATTACAGATGCTTCGGGCCATTTCTTATTAATGAAAGTATAACACCATGGGGCGGCACGGTGGCTTAGTGGTTAACATGTTCTCCTCTCAGTGCTAGGGCTCTGGGTGAAGTTTCCATGTTCTCCCCATGTTTCCTCCCACAGTCCAAAAACATGGATCAAGGTCAATTGAATTCTTGAAATTGCCCCATATAGAGTGTGTCTGTGTGAGTGAGTGTGCCCAGTAATAGATTGGCGCCCTGTCCTGGGTGTATCTTCCCAGCGCCCGAAACGTTCTCCCATGGATGGGCATGGGGACACCCCCCTCATCCACGACCCTAGTAGAGGACAAAGCAGAAGATAATGGATGGCTGGAGTATTTCTGTACATTAAAATTTATAATTAAATTTAAATTTAATTTATAAATTTAAATTTAATTTATAAATTTAAATTTAATTTATAAATTTAAATTTAATTTATAATTAAATTTTAATTACAGATGCTTTGGCCCATTTCTTATTAATTAAAATATAACACAATGGAGCTCCGGGTTCTCTGGTTTTCTTCCACAGTCCAAAAACATAGATCAAAGTCAATTGAATTCTCCAAATTGCCCCAATCAGTGTGTCTGTGTGAGTGAGTGTTTGCCCAGCGATAGATTGGCGCCCTGTCCTGGGTGTATCTGCCCAGCGCCCGAAACGTTCTCCCCCTGGATGGGCATGAAGAACCCCCCTTGACCCTAGTAGAGGATAAAGCGTAAGATAATGGATAAATGGATGACACCATGACCTTATTTCTTTTTAGAAATAAGAGTGTGGCTTTGATTACAACAATATTTAACAAACTTACTCTTCTGGATTCTGGGGAGGTTTGCTTCTCTATAAAACAATAGAAATATTTTAATAATGATTACTGTATCTGACCTGTGTGTATCAGGTGGAGCTGCTGGATTGTGTTCCAGCCTCAGTGATGCTGAGTGTACAGCAGGAGAGAGACGTCGAGGTCGCGCGATGTGGAGCTCTTGCTCTGTGGAGCTGCAGCAAAAGCACCAGGAACAAAGAAGCCATCCGTAAAGCTGGAGGGATTCCTCTGCTGGCTCGCCTGCTGAAGTCCCCTCAGAGAGACATGCTGATCCCTGTGGTGGGCACTCTACAGGAATGCGCTTCTGAGGTCTGTTTCCTCATTTCCTCAGCTTTTACATTTATAATGTCCATCCATCCATTATCTTCCTCTTTATCCAATATTAGGGTCGCGGGGGGGGGGCGTTTTGAGCGCTTGGCAGATACACCCAGGACAGGACTACAATCTATTACTGGGCACACACACACACACTCACTCACACAAACACACTCTATATGGGGCAATTTGGAGAACTCAATTGACTTGATCCATGTTTTTAGACTGTGGGAGGAAACCGGAGAACCCGGAGGAAGCCCACAAAGTTCAAGACTGGAATGTGTGTGTGAATGTGTTGGTGTGTTGACGTAGTGTTGACCTGATGACTGACCCAAAGTGTTTAGAAATTAGAAGTACCTATTATTATTTTTTGAAAAAGTGCTGATATTAATGATGGTGGACGGCACGGCGGCTTAGTGGTCAGCACGTTCACCTCTCCTGGGTTCGAATTGGGTTCGAATCCCCATCTGGGTGGAGTTGACAGCTTCTCCATCCCTATTGTAAGCTCCTTCGTCTCCCCCTCATCTCAGGTTAGGAGTCTGGGTGACATCCTAGATAGCACTTTATCTTTTTCCTCTCACATCAGTAATATAACCCGGTCTGCATATTTTTATCTCCATAACAGCAACCGTCTACGCCCGTCCCTCACCCCTCACATCCGTAACATCCTCTTTTTAAATCTAGACTCAAAACTCACCAAAATAGCTTATTCCTCATGATCACCACTCTGCTGTCTCACTGTTGTACGCTTCATGTCCTTTAGTATGTTTTGTTTTGTTTATTCTTTTTTTTTATTTAAGGTGACCTTGAGTGTTTAAAAGGTGCTTAAAAATAAAATTTATTATTATTTTTTAATAGATGGCTTGAAAAAGCCATCTATTGTGATTCTCATTATTATTATTATTATTATTATTATTATTATTATTATTATTATTATAACAATGTTATGGTTTTTGGTTTTTGCATTTTAACTTACTTTGTTCCCCAACTTAAAATCTGGACATAAACAAATGGGAATTTATAACCATTACATTTACATTTGGTGATTTAGCAGAGCCAGGGCGGCACGGTGATTTAGTGGAATTGAATCCCAATCTGTGTCCGCGTGGGTTTCCTCCGGGTTCTCCGGTTTCCTCCCACAGTCCAAAAACATGGATCAAGTCAATTGAGTTCTCTAAATTGCCCCATATAGAGTGTGTCTGTGTGAGTGAGTGTGTTCCCAGTGATAGATTGGCGCCCTGTCCTGGGTGTATCTGCCCAGCGCCCGAAACGTCCCCTGGATGGGCATGGGGAACACCCCCCCCCCCACGACCCTAATATAGGATAGAGTGGAAGATAATGGATGGATGGATTTAGCAGAGCCTGGTTGGTGTCAGAGCACAGGGTTGGCACAGCCCCCCTGGAGCAGTGAGGGTTAAGGCTCTTGCTTAAGGAGCCATATTGGTAACTTCAATGGACCTGGGATTTGAACCCACAACTTTCAGATTAATAACACAACACCCTAAACCCTAAGCACTGAGCTACCATGCAACCCGAACGACTCTTATTTGCTTTGATTTGCAGAAGAGCTACCGGCTCGCCATCCAGACTGAAGGCATGATTGAGGATTTGGTCAGAAATCTCAGCTCTGACAACCGAGAGCTTCAAATGCACTGCGCGAGCGCCGTCTTTAAGGTAACGCTGCCGTCTGTCCGGCTGCAGGTCTTTATAAACCTCATAAAATCTGTTTGTTAAGCTTTTTAAACCTCTTTTATTTCTTGTTCATTCAGTTCATTGTTGCTCAGTTTCACCACTCTGCGTTCTGTTTCTGTAAACCCCATCAAAGTAATCAGCTCATGAACAGCTCGTTATTATTTGAGGGTGTATTAATTCTTTAAAATGCTGGCAGTGCATAAATGGAGGTGATTTTTACCGTTATTTAGGTAATGCACTGGAATTTTTCAAGTTTTTGTTTATTCAGTTCATTGTTGCTCAGTTTCTCCACTCTGTGTTGTCATAAATGGTGATTTTGAGCAATTTACATTAACATTTAGTCATTTATCAGATACTTTTATCCAAAGCAAATTACAAATAAGAACACCACAATTCAGTAGTGCTGAAGAAATCCAGCTATTATTAATATCATTATATTCCATTCATCCATTATCTTCTGCTTTATCCTATATTAGGTTCGCTGGGGGAGTTCCCCATGCCCATCCAGGGGAGAACGTTTCGGGCGCTGGGCAGATGCACCCAGGACAGGACGCCAATCCATCACTGGGCACACACTCACTCACACAGACACACTCTATATGGGGCAATTTGGAGAACTCAATTGACTTGATCCTTTTTTTTGGACTGTGGGAGGAAACCGGAGAATCCGGAGGAACCCCACGCGGACACGGGAGAACATGGAAACTCCATCCAGATGGGGATTCGAACCCACCGTGCCACCCTATTTTTTTCAGGTGTTTGTTTAAAAAGACATCTTCAGTAGTTTCTTAAAAATGCCAAGTGACACGGCCTTCATAAGCTATAATTTGAGCTTTTCTAATGTATTTCAATCCTTTAAGACCCCAGGAGCTGAAGAAGTCTGAATTTATCGATCATTGACGTCCATCGTGTTCACCAGGTGATGATTTCTTCATCTGTGTTGTTAAGTGTGGGGAGGACAAGCTGGCACGAGACTTAGTTCGTCGGTACGGAGGCCTGCAGTCTCTAGTTGCTCTGCTCAATCATGCTGACAACAAACAACTGCTAGCAGCCGCTACGGGGGCCATCTGGAAATGTTCAATTAGCATGGAGAACGTGGCCAAGTAAGCAAAGCACCCACATTCACCAAGCAAGCTGTTCACACCACCCTCCATCCATTATCTTCTGCTTTATCCTCTATTAGGGTCACGGGGGCGGTTCCCCATGCCCATCCAGGGAGAACGTCTCAGGAGCTGGGTAGATACACCCAGGACAGGACGCCACTCTATCGCTGGGCACACACTCACTCACACAAACACACTCAGTATGGGGCAATTTGGAGAATTCAATTGACTTGATCCATGTTTTTGGACTGTGGGAGGAAACCGGAGAACCCGGAGGAAACCCATGTGGACAAATGTGGGGAGAACATGGAAACTCTACCGAGATTGGGATTCGAACCGGGAATCCTTAGCGCTGAGAGGAGAACATGCTAAACACTAAGCCACCGTGTCGCCCTGATTACACAACCTTTACAAATATATCATATATCATCAAATAAATAATATAAATGTAAAGCACGGTATCTTCCATCGTTTTGTTTGTGATTAAAGATTTTTAAGAAAGAGCTTAAAGTTCATTTAGCCTGGATACAGTTCTATAGCAGGTTCTGTAGCAGGTTCTGTAGAAGGTTCTGTAGCAGGTTCTGGAGCAGGTTCTGGAGCAGGTTCTGTAGCAGGTTCTGGAGCAGGTTCTGGAGCAGGTTCTGTAGCAGGTTCTGGAGCAGGTTCTGTAGAAGGTTCTGGAGCAGGTTCTTGAGCAGTGGTTTTCAGTCCTGGTCAAAAAGACGGACATTTCTGCTGAGTTTAGATTCCGCTGCAATTTACGGTGGCTTAGTGATTAGCATGTTCTCCTTTAGGGATTCCCAGTTCAAATCCCAATCTGGGTGGAGTTTCCATATTCTCCCTGTGTCCATGTGGGTCTCCTCCGGGTTCCTCCCACAGTCCAAAAACATAGATCAAGGTCAAATTGAATTCTCCAAATTGCCCCATATAGATTGTGTTTGTGTGTTTGTGCCCTGTCCTGGGCGTATCTGCCCAGCGCCTAAAATGTTCTCCCCTGGATGGGCATGGGGAACTTCCCCCGACCCTAGTAGAGGATAAAGTGGAAAAAAATGGATGGATGGATGCATCAACTGAATAACATCTTCTGAAGTGCTGAGTTTCTGCATTACCAGCATCTGTTGAGTTGCCCTTATATACTCTACCCTTGTGAAACTCAGTAAGGACTTCTGAAGATGTGAGTTAGTTGGAGAAATAGTGGTAGATTGATTTGATAGCATTTAGCAGATGCTTTTATCCAAAATGACTTTCAATGACTTAATTGTTTGGTTCAGAATACAGGGTTATGTGTAGGGTCATTTATTTATAAAGCCTTTTTTTTAACAATAGTTCATTGTCACAAAGTGGCTTCACAGAGTTCCATGTCTTAACCCCAAGGGGCAAGTCAAAATGAGAGTTGCAAGAAAAAAAACTCCCTGTCAAGTTGTTTTTCAAGGTAGAAACCTTGTGAGGCACCATTGGTGCATCGCCCGAAGTGAAGGACCTCTGCCTGGATGCACCGTGAGTTTGCAGTTTGCAACATCGGGAAAAAAAACAAACCTCAGACAACAAACATGTGTTCCGCAGTTCGCGCAGACGTTTCATTGAGGCTGAGAAAGCGAATCCGTGCAGCCCGGGCGACGCTTTCAGTGATTATGGAGGTTCCGTGTGCAGTGCGTGTGTTAGTGGAGTTGGTTGGTGGATTCAGGTGCTCTCGAGTCTCGTAATTGGCTCCACTCTTGGCGTGAGAGCGAGCAGGAGGGCTCCACACTGCGGATGTGCAATAACATGTGTCGTCTCCGCGCGAGACGTCTCATTTGTTCACATAGCTCATTTTTTCCAGGGCTCCGTGCTGCCGTGCCTCATCCTTCAGTGCAGAGGACATCCAGAAGTGATTATTCGTAACAATTGCAAACATTTTTCTACAGTCTGTCTGCAAGCTCTGATCTTTTATGACGACTGTTTGCCAGTGGAATGTGTTTACCCTTCACCCGCATTGCTAACAACAGCTCCACTTAACGTCGACCTCAGCATCGTCTCAGCATCGTCTCAAATCGCCTAAAATCGCTTCAGCCTCACCTTAATTCACCTCAAATCGCTTCAGCATCGCCTCAAATCACTTCAGCATCGCCTCAAAAATTACCTCAAATCATCTCAAATCGCCTTAGCATCGTCTCAGCATTGCCTCAAATCGCCTCAAAAATGACCTCAAATCGTCTCAAATCGCCTCAGCATCGTCTCAGCATTGCCTCAAATCACCTTAAAAATGACCTCAAATCGCCTCAAATCACTTCAGCATCGCCTCAAAAATTACCTCAAATCGTCTCAAATCGTCTCAAATCGTCTCAGCATTGCCTCAAATCGCCTCAAAAATGACCTCAAATCGTCTCAAATCGCTTCAGCATCTTCTCAGCATCTTCTCAGCATCACTTCAGCATCGCCTCAAATCACCTCAAATTGCTTTAGCATCTTCTCAGCATTGCCTTTAATTGCCTCAAAAATCACCTCAAATCCCCTTAGCATCGTCTCAGCATTGCCTCAGATCACCTCAGCATCGCCTCGAATCGTCTCAAATCGCCTCAAATCGTCTCAAATCGCCTCGAATCACATCAAAACAGATTATAGATTATATCACCCTTTACAGGACAGCTACTAAACTCCTCCACCCAATTCCACTCCACCCCACTTCTCTCCAGTGTACTCCATTCCAGCCCACTCCTACACCCGACTCCACTCCAGCCCACTTCAATCTAGCCCATTTCTCCACCTGACTCCACTCCACTTCACTCCAGCCTTTTTCACTCTAGCCTATTCCTCCACCTGACTCCACTCCAGCCCATTTCACTCCAGCCCATTCCTCCACTGGCTCCACTCCACTCCACCCCACCCGACTCCACTCCAGCCCACTTCACTCCAGCTCATTCCTCCACCCGACTCCACTCCACCCCACTCCTCCACCTGACTCCACTCCACCCCCCCCCCCCCCCCCCCCCCCCCCCCCCCCCCCCCCCCCCCCCCCCCCCCCCCCCCCCCCCCCCCCCCCCCCCCCCCCCCCCCCCCCCCCCCCCCCCCCCAGCCAACTTCACTCCAGCTCATTCCTCCACCCGACTCCACTCCAGCCTCACTCCTCCCCTCCCCACTCCAGCCCACTCCTCCCCTCCCCACTCCAGCCCACTCCTCCACTGTTGTTTTGCTTATCGAGGATAATCTTGCAGGTATTTGGGCTGTAATTTTTCTGGCACCTGATGTTTTTTAAAGCCAGTCATTTTCCCCCCCGAATAAAAGGTCTTGGAACCTTGAACTGGCAGACATGTTCCATCGCAAAAAGTACTCTCATTAAAAATGATTTAGCCCTATTTATTTTGTTACGCGCTTTGAGTTCAGGAACATGTAGAATACTGGGTTTAAATGTGCATTATCTTATTTCACCATTACCTGTCTATAAATTACACACCGGTGTTTTCACTAGTCTGGAGCCAGAGAGCTGATAAAGCAGCCCGGCGTTTTTCACTCTGTGATAAGTGTTTTGGGGTTTTTTCGGAGCATTTTGATCGAGTGAAACCTGTGGAAGACTCTGCTGTCTGGCCGTCCACCAGACAGAGTCGACTTGTTTGGGAGGTTTGAGTCTACAGTGGCCCGGTAGCTCTAAGACTGCTGTGTCTCTCCAGCTCATTACTCGAAGAAACGCAGCCTTATCGGGAATTCGTATCACATAAAGTCCTCTGCAAATAGAAACATGTGCTTTATTAGGTTCACTTAACGTCACATTCAGCAAAATCTGCTCGGGTGCTTTTTCTCTTGTTCTCAGTTTAAAGGACTGGGAATCACACAAAAGTTATAATAATAATAATAATAATAATAATAAAGGGTGGGACGGTGGCTTAGTGTTTAGGATGTTCTCCTCACAGCACTAGGGATTCCCGGTTCAGATCTCAAATCCCAATCTGGGTGGAGTTTCCATGTTCTCCCCGTGTCCACGTGGGTTTCCTCCAGGTTCTCCGGTTTCCTCCCACAGTCCAAAATCATGGATCAAGGTCAATTGAATTCTCCAAATTGCCCCATATAGAGTGTGTTTGTGTTTGTCTGTCTGTGTGAGTGAGTGCGTGTCCAGTGATAGATTGGCGTCCTGTCCTGGGTGTATCTGCCCAGCGCCCAAAACGTTCTCCCCTGGATGGGCATGGGGAACCCCCTCCCCCGCAACCCTAATAAAGGATAAAGTGGAAGATAATGGATGGATAATAATAATAACAATAATAATAAAGGGTGGGGCGGTGGTTTAGTGTTTAGCATGTTCTCCTCTCAGCACTAGGGATTCCAAGTTCAAATCCCAATCTGGGTGGAGTTTCCATGTTCTCCCCGTGTCCACATGGGTTTCCTCCAGGTTCTTCGGTTTCCTCCCACAGTCCAAAAACATGGATCAGACTGATTAAATTCTCCAAATTGCCCCATATAGAGTGTGTTTGTGTGAGTGAGTGTGTGTCCAGTGATAGATTAGTGTCCAGTCCTGCCCAGCGCCAGAAACGTTCTCCCCTGGATCGGCATGGGGAACATCCAAGGGATGCCCATCCAGGGGAGAAGATTTGGGTGCTAGGCAGATACATCCAGGACAGGGTACCACTCCTTCACTGGGCACACACTCACTCACACACATTTACACACTATATAGGGGCAATTTAGAGCAGCAAATCCACCTTGAATCCATGTTTTTGGACTGTGAGTTCCTTCCTGGAGGAAACCCATGTGGACACAATGAGAACACGGAAAATTCAATTATTAATATCATGAAAATCACACTTCTGTTTCTGACACTTAGCATTTTAGTTTGATGCTGTTTACAAACTGAGCGCTCTGCACTCGTGTGGATGGAAAAGAAACTGCAGGTCCTCAGAGACCTGTTATAGGAGATATGTGCAGAGTCAGCAGTATGAACAATGAGTACAGTTATAACAGTGATGATAATGTCATGCCATGTTAACTGATGCTGCTGCTTTCGCAATCATTAATCGTCTACTTCCTGTTACCTGAGAATGATTGCGTCCTGGATACGATGAGACGGAATTCAGCAGGCATAACGAGTTGAGTCAGAGTGTAGAAGCATTCCTGTTAAATGGTCCCTCTACGCCTTTACTTTTATTTTTATTATTTTTTGGACCCCATGGCCTGTTGGGTGTGAATAAAAGTACATTTTGGCAGTCGGCTGGAGAGAACCGCACCGATCCAACTTTTAATTTACATTGAAATGTGCAACTCACGATCTGGTTTCCACATCTTCCAGGGTTATGAGTACGGCACGTAAACGGTGAGGTTGGGCACCAAGTTTGGAAGAAAGCGAGGGGATTGTTTTAGCCGAGACGGAGTGCGTGTGTGGCGGGGTCGCTTACCATTCCGCTGGGTCAGCCGGGTTTGTACCTACTTCAACATCCATCACTGCCGGAGTGGCGTGTCGTGACAAAAAGCATTTTGGAATCCATTTTACAACAGCTATAATTTAACCGAGCATTTTCCCCTTTCGTTTTTTTTTTTCTTGGAGTGCGAGGGCGAGTCAGTCAGAGCGCTCTCGCTGCCAGACGCAGACAGCATGGCTTTGTTTGAATGACGGCCGGCTGGGGCAGCGAATGGGCAGTTTGGTTCGATGGTCAATGAGTTTGTAAGGGTATTGGAAGCCAAGGAGTGTCATTTGGATTGGTTGGTGGAGAGTGCAGGATGGAGTAGATTAATGCAAGTGGGGTGAGTAGAATGAGCCGGCAAAGTAAGAAAACATACTGCAGCCAATCAAACGCTTGTACACGCCTTCTTTTTAATCAGTTTTACTTACTCTAAAGATAAGGATTCCATTCTGTAGTCCATCTGTTTGTGGACTACAGTACATACTGTGTACTCTGTTCTCTAATGGTCAGAACCCCAATAGTACCACCCCAGAGCAGGGGTTATTTGGTGGGTGCAATTGAATTCTCCAAATTGCCCCGTATAGATTGTGTCTGTGTGAGTGAGTGTGTGCCCAGTGGTAAATTGATGTCCTGTACTGGGTGTATTTGCCCAGCGCCTGAAACGTTCTACCCTGGATGGGCATGGGGAACCCCCCCACAATCCAACTAGTAGAGGATAAAGTGGGTGTGGTAGCTCAATGGGGGTGGGGTAGCTCAGTGGTTAGCATGTTGGGTCAGGCTTTCAACCTTAAGGCTGTAGGTTCAAATCCCAGGACCCCTGAAGTTATCAATGTGGGTCCTTGAGCAAGGACCTTAAGGCAAGGCAAGGCGACTGATTAGCACCCTGTCCTGGGTGTATCTGCCCAGCGTCCAAAACGTTCTCCCCTAGATGGGGACACCCCTCCCCCCCACCGCAACCCTAGTAGAGGATAAAGCAGAAGCTAATGTAATGGATGGACGTTACCATCTCCATAACATTGTTACCCCATTGTTATACAGATTGTGGTTTTACTGCAACACATGGTTCCTTCAACCAGATCAATTCCAAAGACCTCCTCATCAGTTTATAGCTGCACAACTTTATTTTATGCTGAGTTATGTTGAGTTATGTTGTTTTCTGCTGTGTTATGTTGTGTTATGTTGTGGGGAAGTTGAACAATGCGGTCATTTGTTGCATAAAACTCGTCTCTTCAAGTGACCCGTGTTAAAAGTATAATTGGAGTGCATCACACTTCAGGGACCGATCTCATTCCCTGTCCGTAAGCTGTGCTTTTCATTGCTGCGTTAGTTACAAGACAACTTTCGATGGACCTTAACCAAACCCGAATGACCTTGGCCACTCTCTTCGATGTCCAACGGGGCAGGGACGCCAGAAACCGTAACCGTGAATAAAAAGACTCATATAACTTAATCAGACATCAGAGGTTTGTTCAGGCTCGGCGTGACCACAGTAGATCCTTTTTATATGTTTACTGTAGTTTGCCACTGTACAGATCTTGGCAAATGAGATCTAAATTGCAGCAGACGTTCTCTTTGTGCTGTTCCAAACCGCTGAAAATGCTGGTCATTGCGAGGAAGCGTGTGTAGTGAGAAACGTGGGAAAAGGCGCAGTGGCCTAAGGTCACCTGATTAATTCTACATGAAGACATCAGACATGTTTATAATCATCTCACTCCGATTTTACCGTCTAATGAGAATAGATCCACAAGGTTCCGCAATCCATCCACCACCTTCCCCTTTATCCTCTACTAGGGTCGCGGGGGGGAGGGTTCCCCATGGCCATCCAGAGGAGAACGTTGGGATTCGAACTGAGAATCCCTAGCATTAAGAGGCCTACTAAGCCCCCTACTGTCCATGCCGCAATACATCCATCCATTATCTTCCCCTTTATCCTGTACGAAGGTCGTGGGGGGGGGGGGTGTGTGTGCTGAAGAGATACACCCAGGACAGGGCACCAATCTATCACTGGACACACACACACTCACTCACACAGACACACACTCTATATGGGGCAATTTGGAGAATTCAATTGACCTTGATCCATTTTTTTGGGCTCTGGGAGGAAACTGGAGAACCCAGAGGAAACCCACATGGACACGGAGAGAACATGGAAACTCCACCCAGATTGGGATTCGAACCGGGAATCTACCACACCCACTTCCTCTTTAGGACCCTGTGGAGGTTTATGTACTCTTTTTTAATGTGAATACATCTCACCATCTCTACGTGGTTCGAGCAGCAACTCCAGTGATTAGTGGAGAGATTGGTTAGTGATCTTGAGCACAGAGGAAACGTATCTCAGTGAAGTGAAAGTTGTTTGTGATTTAAATGATTTCTTTCCTCAGGTTTGAGAAGTACAAGGCGATAGAGATGCTGGTCGCTCTGCTATCGGATCAGCCCGAAGAGGTGCTGGTCAATGTGGTGGGGGCTCTTGGGGAGTGTGCGCAAAGACCTGCCAACCGCACAACTATTCGGAAAAGCGGTGGCATCCCGCCACTCGTCAGCCTGCTGACTGGAACCAATCAGGCTTTGTTGGTCAATGTCACCAAAGCTGTGGGGGCCTGTGCTACAGAGCCAGAGAGCATGGAGTAGGTATCCCACCGCTTTCTCCAGTGTGTTCACTACATTTATTCAGGTTGTTCTCCAACACAATACATCCTGACATCCACGGTTCTGACAGAATGGGATATTTACGTAACAGGGATACAATGTTATATTTTTTTTAATTTAAATATCACGTTAAAAAAGAAAAAATAATAAAATGAAATTTAAAATAAAAAAAATATCGTGTTATTATAAAAATGTAAATATAAAAATATAGTAGCAATAAAGTAAAAAAATTAAATATAAAATATCTCACGGCTGATTTGTTTTATTTCTTTATTGCTACTATATTTTTACATATTAACATTTTTATTATAATGCATCTATATTTAATATTTTTTAATTTTTACATTTTATATTTTTAAAAATATTTGATATTTTAATACTGGGTGGAGTTTCCATGTTCTCCTCGTGTCCGCGTGGGTTTCCTCCGGGTTCTCCGGTTTCCTCCCACAGTCCAAAAACATGGATCAAGTCAATTAAATTCTCCAAATTGCCCCATATAGAGTGTGTCTAGTAGAGGATACAGCGGAAAATGATGGATGGATGGATAATATTTAAATATTTGTTTAATATATATTTTAAATATATATTTAAAATATTTTTTAAATAATAAATATCATATTAGGGCAGCACGGTGGCTTAGTGGTTAGCACGTTCGCCTCTCAACGCTAGGGATTCCCGGTTCGAATCCCCATCTGGGTGGAGTTTCCATGTTCTCCCCGTGTCTGCGTGGGTTTCCTCCGGGTTCTCCGGTTTCCTCCCACAGTCAAAAACATGGAACAAGTTAATTGAATTCTCAAAATTGCCCCCTATAGAGTGTGTCTGTGTGAGTGAGTGTGTGCCCAGCGATGGATTGGCGTCCTGTCCTGGGTCTATCTGCCCAGCGCCCGAGACGTTCTCCCCTGGATGGGCATGGGGAACCCCCCCGCGACCCTAATAGAGGATAAGCGGGAGATAATGAATGAATGAAAAAAATATCATATTAAAATATTTAAATTATTCTACCACTTGGGATAAACTGGGTCCGTGAAACGCAATTTCGTTTACATTTCGTGTACCACATGTTGCGTAAATGATGTAAATTTGCTGAAATAACAACTCACAGGATCCGTGTTGTCGCGTTAGCAAATTGCGTTGGTTACAACCAAATGTCAAAATTTTGAATGGGTCTGATTTTACCAGGTGGGACCCTCTGCATGACAGAATCGGTCCCTGACCCTGATCGGGAGCTGCTGATCATTACTCCTTGGCGTGATAAGGTCGGGAGGGGCACCACTCTGCTCTGCCTCGTCCACATGTTTTGTTCTGTGATGTATATCAGTGCTTTTCTAACCACGGCCCAGAATAGATTGAATTTTTGGAGTCCTGTGTTTTCTGACAGTAGCTTACAGGCTTACATTGCTGGCAGCATCCGCCGCCTCATGAGCCAACTTTAAAATGGTTCCTCTGCCCTTGGCTTGGTTAGGGCTAGGCGGAAACCACATTGTTGCTCTGGCTTAAATCTGCTGTTGCTACCAATTTTGAATCGTGAGCCAAGTTCCACTCCTACTTGGATGCGAGTCAGTTTTCTAACAATGCTTCAACAGCTTGTAGTGCACACTATCTCCTCCTTGGCCATGAAGCATGTTTCCCAACACCGCGTTTGTTACTGTTAGTCTGGTTTGGGTTAGGGAGGCACTATGTTGCTCTTCCCGTTGTAAGCCACTGTGTTCACCACTGCTGCATCTGATCCAATGGGTCCCCGGAGAACCAGACCAGACCGAGCATCATGCATGATCCAAACCTGACATGTTCGGTGTGGAAACCCTCACGCCTCATGGATTTAATCACAGGCTTGGAGGAGTTTTGTTTGTGCTACCTGCCGCTCTTCTCATATTTGCGGTAGGGTGGAGGTTTTTATTGTTTGACTGCGGTCATTTTGTTTAAGCTGCAGCACGGCGCTGGTGAGGGCGGTCAGGAGCAGCCACACGAAACTGGAACAAGGAAGAGAACCTCACTATAAAGAAACATGAACTAAATTTAGTTCTGCGTAGTCTTTTAAAAATATTAAAGACTGTTTACGGTGTTTTCATTGGTGTGTTATGGAATGGTGGCTCAGGGGTTCGGGTGTTGGCGTACTCAGCTGAAGGTTGGGGGTTTGAATCCCAAATCCAATTTCAATCCAAAGTTACCAAAATATGGACCCTTGAGCCCTTAAGAGCCTTAACCTTTATTGCCCCAGCCTTCTGTCTCATGACTGACCCTGTTCTTTGACCAAGTGAAGTTACCCGAAAGTCACTTGGGATAAAAGCCTTTGCAACACTGACATAATGTAATCTCCTGTCCTAAACATATTAAAGACTGTTTATAGTATTTTCATTGGTATGTTATGGAATGGTAACTCAGGGGTTCGGGTGTTGGAGTACTCAGCTGAAGGATGGGGGTTTGAATCCCAAATCCACCAAAGTTCCCGATATGGGCCCTTGATCCCTTAAGGCCCTTTATTGCCTTTAAACCTTTATTGCCTTTAAACCTTTATTGCCCCTGCCTTCTGACTCATGACTGACCCTGTTCTTTGACCAAGTGAAGGTACCTGAAAGTCACTTGGGATAAAAGCCTTTGCAACACTGACATAATGTAATCTCCTGTCCTAAACATTTCCAGTGTTTTCATTGGTACGCTGTGGTATGTTATGGAATGGTAGCTCAGTGGTTCGGGTGTTGAAGTGCTCATCTGAAGGTTGGGGGTTTGAATCCCAAATCCACCAAATATGGGCCTTTGTGCCCTTAAAAACCCTTAACCTTCATTGCCCCAGTGTTCTGTCTCATGACTGACCTTGGTCTTTGACCAAGTGAAGGTATCTGAAAGTCACTTTGGATTCCATTCAGGACCTTTTGAACCTTGGTGCAAACCAATTCATCTTTCCAACAATTCCACACTTTGTTTAATATGGTTAAACAAACTCAGAGGTTCAGGTTTGGTGATATCTGAAGGCTGTAAGTTATCAATGCGGGCCCTTGAGCAAGGCCCTTAACCCTCGGTGTTCCAGGGATCTGTATCTTGACTGATGATGTGTTCTGATCCCACCATCAAGTTAGGATACTAAAAAAAAAAACTTTGAATAAAACCCAACGCAGAGTTATGTAATATATTAATTTAAAAGTTTAAATCAATGCTTTAGGCGGCACGGTGGCTTAGTGGTTGGCATGTTCGTCTCTCAGCGCTAGGAATTCCCGGTTCGAATCCCAATCTGGGTGGAGTTTCCATGTTCTCCCCTTGTCTGCATGGGTTTCCTTCGGGTTCTCCGGTTTCCTCCCACAGTCCAAAAACATGGATCAAGTCAATTGAATTCTTAAAATTGCCCCATATAGAGTGTGTCTGTGTGAGTGAGTGTGTGTCCAGTGATGGTTTGGCGCCCTGTCCTGGGTCTATCTGCCCAGCGCCCGAAACATTCTCCCCTGGATGGGCATGGGGAACCCCACCGCAACCCTAATAGAGGATAAAGCGGGAGATAATGAATAAATGAATGAATGAAAATCAATGCTTTATATAATACAGTTAATTTCTCCAAACTCTGCTTTTCAGATCATCGCGAAACACATGAGATCATTGTTGCCTATCCCAGCTGTTGGCATGAATGAGAGTAAACTAGTTCAAGAGGGCGGCACGGTGGTTTAGTGGTTAGCATGTTCTCCTTTCAGCGCTAGAGATTCCCGGTTTTGAATCCCAATCTGGGTATAGTTTCCATGTTTTCCCTGTGTCCTCATGGGTTTCCTCCGGGTTCTCTGGTTTCCTCCCACAGTCCAAAAACATGGATCAAGTCAATTGAGGTCTCCGAATTGCCCCATGTAGAGTGTGTGTGTGTGTGTGAGTGTGTGCCCAGTGATGGATTGGCGCCCTGTCCTGGGTGTATCTGCCCAGCGCCCGAAACATTCTCCCCTGGATGGGCATGGGGGAAAAAAACTGTAACTTTTTTCATGTTAAGAGATATTTATAATTGCTTTAATAGCATAATAATAATATTATGTTTATAATAGCTGCTCTGTATTCTCTAATACCATTGAACATTCCAGGGGCGGAGTCACTGCTGCTCTGTTTGGGATTAAAATAAGGGTTTCGATTCTATTTTTAATAAATCTGAATGAAATGTGGCGGCACGGTGGCTTAGTGGTTGGCACGTTCGCCTCTCAGTGCTAGGGATTCCCGGTTCGAATCCCCACCTGGGTGGAGTTTCCATGTTCTCCCCGTGTCTGCGTGGGTTTACTCCGGGTTCTCCGGTTTCCTCCCACAGTCCAAAAACATGGATCAAGTTAATGGAATTCTCAAAAATTGCCCCCTATAGAGTGTGTCTGTGTGAGTGAGTGTGTGCCCAGTGATAGATTGGCGCCCTGTCCTGGGTCTATCTGCCCAGCACCCGAGACGTTCTCCCCTGGATAGGCATGGGGAACCCCACCGCGACCCTAATAGAGGATAAGCGGGAGATAATGAATGAATGAATGAATGAATGAATGAATGAAATGTTAGACTTTTCTCATAAACGTGCTCTTCTGCGTTTATTAATGTTCACTTGCATCACGACGACTCCTGATTCGTAAACCTCCAGTAATCAGGCCGTTTCATTACATTACATTGAATCGGCTCGTTTTGCAGATGGTTTTATTCAAAGTGACTCACAACTTTGGGTGGGATTAGATTACAGGGTCAAGCCTGATTCAGCAACCCTGCAGCAATGAGGGTTAAAGGCCTTGCTTAAGGGCCCACACTTCAGTTGACTCTGGATTTAAACCTCCAGCCTTCACCACCCCACGCTGAGCGACCACACCCATAAAAAAAAAAAGTATAAACTCCAAACTAAATCATCATGTTTAGCCGAGCCGGGGTTACCATGTGATTCTCTGGGAATTTGGTAGCACTTGACTCGGTGGATTTTATTGTGTCTCGCACCATCTGGGTTGTATTATTTTTACAAGACTATTATAGACACCAATCCTTTTCTTAATTAACGCTGGATACAAATACAGAGCTTTATGTTTGAGCCGTCTCAGTCAGGCAGCTGTAACCGAGGATTGTCTAAAAGAATAATACATTTATGGATGTATGCGACCACAGCGGGGTTATAAAAAATCCACAGGCCTTGTTTTGAAAGAAATAAGGTCACTCGCGATGTTCCTGTGAGAGCAGCCTGTCGGAAAATCTGTCAACTCCTAAAGTGACATGTACGAGTCGTGTATATTTAGGATTTGGGCCTTTTAGTCCTCCATTTACACTCAGTTGTGGACAGAAGGCATTTACTTTCCTCCCACACAAATTTTTGCCTTTGTCTTGTGGCTCATTCCGCGAGGTCCATGGTTTCGTTTGTTAAGTAATTGGAATAGCTGCCATTTGATAGTTTCCTGTTGGAGACCAGATTGGTCAGGGCTGTGTAGTAGATTATGCGCCGCGCCGTCCGAACCCATGTCAGATTTTACATGTGAGACGGCGAGGTCCAGAGGACTCTCCTCTCTGATAGATAGATAGATAGAATACTTTATTTATCTACCATCCATTATCCGCTTTATCCTCTATTAGGTTCGTAGGGGGGTGGGGGGGTTCCCCATGCCTATGCAGGGGAAAACCTTTCGGGCACTGGGCAGACACACCCAGGACAGGACACCAATCTATCGCTGGGCACACACTCACTCACACAGACACACTCTATATGGGGCAATTTGGAGAATTCAGTTGACCTTGATCCATGTTTTTGAACTGTGGGAGGAACACAGGGAGAACATGGAAACTCCACCCAGATGGGGATTCGAACCGGGAATCCCCAGCGCTGAGAGGAGAACATGCCAACCACTAAGCCACCATGCCGCCCGAATACTTTATTTATCCCGAAGGAAATTTAGCAGCCAGTAGCAGTATCAATACAATAAACATCTTCCGCTTTATCCCCCACTAGGGTCGCGGGGGGTTCCACATGCCCATCCAGGGAAGAACATCAGAAGCCAGGACAGGGCGCCAATCTATCACTGGGCACACACTCACTAACAAAGACACACTCTATATGGGGCAATTTTGGAGAATTCAGTTGACCTTGATCCATGTTTTTTGGACTGTGGGAGGAAACCGATGAACATGCTAACCACTGGTGATCAGGTGACCCTCATTTAACAAGTGGAAAACTATATTATAACTATAAAAGTCCATTGAGGGCGTCCCGCAGGACTGCCAGTCCAATAAAAATGCAGATTCCATTCAGTAATTTAGAGGCTGCTCTAAATTGCCCCTATATAGTGTGTGTGTGTATCTGTGTAAGATTGGCGCCGTGTCCTGGGTGTACCTGTAATATCTAAACATATATATATATAGGCGGCACGGTGGCTTAGTGGTTAGCACGTTCGCCTCTCAGCGCTAGGGATTCCCGGTTCGAATCCCCATCTGGGTGGAGTTTCCATGTTCTCCCCGTGTCTGCGTGGGTTTCCTCCGGGTTCTCCGGTTTCCTCCCACAGTCCAAAAACATGGATGAAGTTAATTGAATTCTTAAAAATTGCCCCGTTTAGAGTGTGTCTGTGTGAGTGAGTGTGTGCCCAGCGATGGATTGGCGCCCTGTCCTAGGTCTATCTGCCCAGCGCCCAAGACGTTCTCCCCTGAATGGGCATGGGGAACCCCCCCCCCCGCGACCCTAATAGAGGATAAGCGGGAGATAATGAATGAATGAATGAATGAATATATATATATATATATTTATTTATAACATTATATCTGTATAATATATCAACATTATTATAATAAAGGGAATAAATGTATGAAAAAAGTATTTAAAAAAATAATAAAAATAAATAAATATCCGCGCTCTCATGGGTTAGATCCGAAATGAAAGGCAGATTGAAACAGATGTACAGAGCACGTTAATAGAACCATCGTGAGCCGCATAATTACAGTGAGTGTCGTCATTAGAAGATGGAGGTCGTAATCATAAAGAGATCCATGTGGTCGTTGGGGATATTCAGATAGCGTGGGGCGTTCAGGTGCTGCTCGATTAGTATTAGGAGGCCCGTTGTGTGCCAAGAACACATTTCACACACCATTACACCACCGGCAGCAGCTTGAAACATCGATGCAAGGCCGGTCGGGTCCACGGATTCATGCCGTTCACGCCAAATTCCGTCCCTACCATCTGCGTGTTGCGGCGCAGATCCAGGTTCATTAGACCAGACAATGTTTCTAACAATTTTCAATTGTCCGGTTTTATTAAGCCGGCGTTCGGTGTAGCTTCAAACTTCTGTTTGCACTGACGTCCACAGATCCAGATGTGGATGACGCGTCATGTGGGCCGAGTGCTGCAGGGTTCATCATAAAATGGTTAAAAAATAGGAAACATTATTAAACATCAACTTAAAAGGCATTGAAGGCGAGTACACTTTAGCTTTATATTAGTTTGTGTGATGTATTGTCAGCCCTGGGGGTCCAGGTTTGAATCCTGATTTGGGTGGAGTTTCCATGTTCTTCCAGTGTCCTCCGGGTCGTCCAGTTTCCTCTCAAAGTCCAAAAACATGGATTCAAGGTGAATTAGATGCTCAAAATTGCCTTATATATATACTGTTTCCTGGTTGTATCTGCCCATTGCCCATATATACATATATATATATATATATATATATATATATATATATATATATATATATATATTCATCCATCATCTTCTGCTTTATCCTCTATTAGGGTCGCAGGGGGTTCCCCATGCCCATCCAGGGGTGAGCGTTTTGGGGGCTGGGCAGATACACCCAGGACAGGGCGTCAATCTATAATTGTGCACACACTCACTCACACAGTATATGGGGCAATTTGGAGAATTTAATTGACCTTGATCCATGTTTTTGGACTGTGGGAGGAAACTGGAGAACCCGAAGGAGACCCACACGGGGAGAACATGGAAACTCCACCCAGATTGGGATCCGAACCGGGAATCCCTAGCGCTGAGAGGAGAAAGTGTGTGTGTGTGTGTGTGTATATATATATATATATATATATATATATATATATATGCACAATTTCTTATTTAAACAAGTTTATAATTCAGTACAGTTCAGCAGTGTTTGTTGTGTTTACTTTATTGATTATATAAAGTGATGTTGAATCATAAGTAAAGAAGTAAATGTCGTGCGTTAAGATGCTCTGCAGTCGTTTGTTAGTTCTGCAGCGTACGTTTTCCCTCTCAGCCCATTTATTCGGTTAAAATAGCTATTCTATCCACCGTGTGTTGTGAATGTTGCGATTTAGTGGCCCTTGAGGATCGCAGCGGGGCTCCTCTTGTTATCACGACTGTGTGCTTGATTTATAGCCACCGAGGGAAAGCGTGTCGTTGGAACCTCTAAATCCTCAGCGGGACTGCCTCCCCAACACCCCCCCCCACCCCCCGTTGCTGCGAACCCAGCGTGTTACAGCGTGGTTAAGCAATCATGACAGCATTGAATGTCGGCCTTGTCTGTCGATGCACACATGGGAAACGGGTTCCGTGTTATTTATACTCACCAAACAGGCCGCACTGAGGAGCCATTCTGCTCAGCTTCCCATGGCCCGACTCCCGCCTTCAGTACGGCGGTGTCCACCGGCTGAAATACACCATCGGTTCATGCAGACATCATTCAGAACCTGTGAGATACAGAGGGACTTGTTTGTGAGTCTGTGTAATTTGGAAGAGCACGTTCCCCGGGTTTTTTCCTTATGTGCGTCGGGGACGAGATCTGAGTTAGTCGGCAAACGCTGTGTCTGTGTGAGTGTTTGTCTGTGGTCTTCTGTAGTTATTAATACCTCCGTATTCCCCGTGTACGAGTTTCCTGTGGGGTAACTTTAGTCGAGGTGAGGCTGAGTCTTTCCTGTTAAAGTCACATAGTACAGAACGAAACGTGAATCTCTGAAGATTCTGGAGTTCTGATGTTTTTTAGGTTCAGCCAAAGCTCAAACAATATGGTGTTCATACCGGTGTGAAGAATGGACGTCACTAAAGCTCACATGTCCCTTATGTTCCTCACTCTTTCAGGATTATCGATCGTCTGGATGGGGTACGTCTGCTCTGGTCTTTGCTGAAAAACCCCAATCCTGGGGTGCAGGCCAGCGCTGCTTGGGCCATCTGCCCCTGTATAAAGAATGCAAAGGTACTGTTAATATAAACTATTTATTATAACTACTGTACTTACACACAGAGGATAAACATACACTGAGTGAAGTGAGCGCACGTGCCTGGAGCAGTGGCCAACCTTATATAGGGTGCCTTGGAAGCACTTTGAGTTAGGACTTGCACTTCACATAGTACATAGTGAATCAAACCTGGGACCTTCAGGTCGCAAGGCTGGTTCCTTGGTTCCACAAGCCTATATATATATATATATATAT
>JAFMOD010000119.1:1319120-1343350 GCA_019802435.1 Corydoras maculifer
GACAGGACGCTGGGATCACTGGGAAAACACTCACTCACTCACACAAACACACTCTATATGGGGCAATTTAGAGAATTTAATTGCTCTTGATCCATGTTTTTGGACTGTGGGAGAAAACCGGAGAACCCGGAGGAGAGCCACGTGGACACAGGGAGAACATGCAAACTCCACCCGGATTGGGATGCAAACTGGGAATCCCTAGTGCTGAGAGGAGAACATGCTCCTCTGTGTGTGCGTACAGTAGGCAGATCATTTTATTACTTTATAATTTGTTCTAACGTGGGTGGCACGCTGGCTTAGTGGTTTGGCATGTTCTCCTTTTAACGCTAGGGATTCCCGGTTCCAATCCCAATCTGGGTGGAGTTTCCATGTTTTCCCCGTGTCCGCGTGGGTTTCCTCCGGGTTCTCCGGTTTCCTCCCACAGTCCAAAAACATGGATCAAGGTCAATTGAGCTCTCCAAATTGCCCCATATAGAGTGTCTGTGTGAGTGAGTGTGTGCCCAGTGATAGATTGGTATCCTGTCCTGGGTGTATCTGCCCAGCGCCCGAAACGTTCTCCCCTGGATGGGCATGGGGAACCCCCCCCCCCCCCACCGCGACCCTAATAGAGGATAAAGTGGAAGATAATGGATGGATGGATAAAATGTGGTGAAGCTAAACATATCATTATCAAGTACGAGAATGTTTCACGTCATGACGTTTCTGTATAATTCAGTTTAAACCAGCAGCATGTTTCCTTGTTTACATTAATGGTTCCTCTGTAATGTGTTCCGCGATCTATAAGTAGGTTTTTTAAGGAAACACGCTGTGGCGTTTTTATATACAGATTCCTGAATGTGGAGGACTTGATGATCTGTGTATTTGTGCAGTATCTGTTCATATGTCCACCACCTGACCGTCTGAGAGCATCGAGGTTCTGAAGCTCATATTGAAATGTTCAGCCTGACAAACATTCAGCAGCTCTAATATCCTGTGGATGGACTCAGCTCATTATCATGCAAACAGCTGAACTTTCCCTGCAGCTCGTCCATCTGTTTTGCTTCCCCTGGTTTGTTCTCTGCACATAACTCAGGCAGCAGATCTTACACCCTCACATTTACAGTTACAGGCAGCGGGACATGTTCTATCACATGTTTTCACACAACACACAAAACTTAATCTGTTCTAGAAATATTGGCATTGATATTAAATACGAGGGCGGCACGGTGGCTTAGTAGTTGGCATGTTCTCCTCTCAGCGCTAGGGATTCCCAGTTCCAATCCCAATCTGGTTGGAGTGTCCATGTTCTCCCCATGTCCGCATGGGTTTCCTCCAGGTTCTCCGGTTTCCTCCCACAGTCCAAAAACATGGATCACGGTCAATTGAGTTCTCCAAATTGCCCCATATAGAGTGTGTCTGCGTGAGTAAGTGTGTGACCAGCGATAGATTGGCATCCTGTCCTGGGTGTGTCTGCCCAGCGCCCGAGACGTGCTCTCCTGGATGGGCATGGGGAACCCCCCCCCCCCCCCCCCCCACACACACACACAACCCTGGTAGAGGATAAAGTGGAAGATGGATGGATCGTTGATCACCACACAATCTGTACATGGCTGTCCTACATTGTTGTTGCCGCTCAAGGAGGATGAGTCCCCACTGAGTTTTGGTCCTCACAAGGTTTTTTCCTTATGATAAAAACATAACAGGGAGTTTTTTCTTGCCACTGTCGCTTCGGCTTGCTCTTTGGCGATTTAAAGTCTTATAACACTGTAAAGCACTCTATAAATAAATTACTTGAACTTATTTACTGTGAATCCATGTTTTTGGATCGTGGGAGGGAACGCAGACACAGGGAGAACCTGGAAACTCCCAGATTATGATTCGAGTCTGGGTCCCCAGTGCTTAAAGCTACACCCTGTGTGATTTGAAATGCACCAAAGTCATCATGTACTAATTCTATTAATTCCTAATGGCTGTGTTTTAGGCGGAACTTGCAATAAACCAATCAGCGTGTCCCTGTGAGATCCAGGTGGCACTCTGACTTTGGCGGATTGCTATTTGAGCGGTGCAGCGACCTAGATTCAATGCACTGCTCCATGAGGTTCTCTATGTTTCTGTGAATGGAAAACACAGTATGGTGTAGACTATGGATCTGCGTTCTCTGTACAAATGCAGTCCGATTTTAATAGCGTTTGGTTCTCGTTCGTTGTGTCTGTGTTGATGATCCACCACCTAATGAAATAGTGACCGACTCTCTGACAGTTGACGACTAGAGAGGTTGTTTCCAGTCGGCGGTGCACCTGGGTTTCCTGTCTCCAGAAATGTACTTTTTTTTATGATGGCCATGCAAATTCTGAGATGGCCACGTAAATCAGGGGAGACGTATTTACACGCAGTGTTGCTATTTAAACCATGCAGGAGGAAGGCATGAAAGTAGACTGATATTAAAGAGCATTGGGACGCCAATTGCACATGGTGTATGATGGGGACCTATGTCTCGGCGGGATGTCTATGTACCACACATGATGCGTTACCGTGTACATGCATGTGTGTGTTCTGTGGAGGCTGGAAGCCACTCACTGCTGCCCTTTTGGCACGATTCTCTTAAATCTGCCCCAGAGCTGCTAACTCGAGCCACATGGGTCGTTCTCTAAACAAACCCTTCTGTGAGGTTGATCCAGTTCCCCATTTGTTTGTGTTGCTTCTGTCACTAACGCACTTTGAGACCGCATTCGCAGGTCGCACCACACACTCCTGAGAAATGAAGACCGTAAATGTCAGACAAACAGAGTCGTCATCAGTTAGAATGCGACCTGCGAGTTCCGTGCCTTTTAGCTCGACTTCACGCCAACGGGAGAGAATGTTCCAGAAGATATCCCTCAGGACTCGAGCTGGTATATTTAGATCTCTGCGTTACGCAAAGCGAACTGTGTTTACGTGAATGGTGTTGATGAACTAACCGAACAATCCTGCGTTTGTGAGCTTCTGTTACACAAGCGGCTCAGACGACGCGTCTGCCAGTCGTACAGGTCATTGTTTATATATATTCATAACCAACAGCTTCGTTTGCTTAATTCTCACTCGAGGAAAAAGAAAGGCTTGAACTACGAAATGAACACGGCCGCGATGCAGAGCTTCGAATGTTTAACTTTAAAACGTTGATGGGTGCTGCCCGCGCACGCTATTTAATTGCCGTGGACATAATTCATGACTTCTGTTTTAAGAAAAGAACAGAAATCGCATTTATTTCAAATGTACAGAGAATTAAGTAAAAGATGTGGAACCACAAGTTTGATTTGGATTTTCTTACATCTACAATAACTCCATCCATTCATAATCTTCCACTTTATCCTATATTAGGGCCGCGGGGGGTTCCCCATGCCCACGTTTCAGGAGCTGGGCAGATACACCCAGGACAGGACGCCAATCTATCACTGGACACACACTCACTCACACAGACACACTCTATATGGGGCAATTTGAACCATTCAATTGACCTTGATCCATGTTTTTGGACTGTGGGAAACCGGAGAACCCGGAGGAAACCCACGCGGACACTGGAGAACATGGAAACTCCACCCAGATTGGGATTCGAACCGGGAATTCCAAGCACTGAGAGGCGAACGTGCTAAACCACTAAGCCACCGTGCCGCCCGGAGAAATTCATCTTTATTAAATAAATAATTCATTAAAAACCTTTATGGCCGGCACGGTGGCTTAGTAATGGCGCTTCTCAGCCCTAGGGATTTCCGGTTCGAATCCCAATCTGGGTGGAGTTTCCATGTCCTCCCCGTGTCCGCATGGTTTTCCGCTGGGTTCTCCAGTTTCCTCCCACAGTCCGAAAACATAGATTAAGGTCCATTGAGTTCTCCAAATTGCCCCATATAGAGTGTGTTTGTGTGAGTGAGTGTGTGTCCAGTGATAGATTGGCGTCCTGTCCTGGGTGTATCTGCCCAGCGCCCGAAACGTTCTCCCCTGGATGGGGATGGAGAACCCCCCCGCGACCCTAATAGAGGATAAAGCGGAAGATAAAGGATGGATGGGTTTATACAAACATGGTCTGATGCTGATGCTGCATGATCTCTGGAGGATTACTGCACATTTCTTAACAGGAGGTTTGAGTATTGGGTGCGTTGAGGTGTCTGCACCGAGCTTCAGAGCCCTTCCTTCAGCTTCAGAGTCGTGCTTTAACGGGGAAAACATTTGGCTAAAGTGTTACCACAACGTTAGAAGCATATAATTGTCGAAAATTGTTAATATCCTGCAGCACTGCAACGTCACTTAAGAGAACTAGAATTAAGAGGCCTAGCTGGAGCTGGGTAATTATGTCTGTCTTCATACTTTGGGCTCCACCGTGTGCAGTGGAGATTTAATTACACTGTATGATTACGCCGTGTTGACCTCATACTAAATAAAAGTCACATTTAGCCTGCGTTTTTAGGAATAACAACGGCGCAGTGACCTTTAACGTAGCCTGATTGCCTCGAAGGCCAGAGTTCTGTATTTCGCATCGCTCTAAGCTTTTATTGGCGTGCTTTCGTTTAGTCGGGTAGACAAGTGTCTTTTGTCTCGGCCGTATTTGGTTCGCACGTTAAGTTCTCGTAATTCCCATTTCCCACTTTCTCCATCGCAGTCTCTCTCGCAGGATTCCTCAGTGACCTGGATGGATATTAAATATGTTTTTTAACAGATTGGAGTCGCGGGATGACGTTTCGGGTGCCGGGCAGACCCAGGACAGGGCGCCAATCGTACACAGACACACACTATATAGGGGCAATTTAGAGCAACCTCTAAATTACTGAACGGAACCTGGTTTCTTATTGGACTGGCCGTCCTGCAGGATGCCCTCAGTGGACTTATATACAGTAGTTATAGTTGTAATATAGTTTTCCAATTGTTAAATAACGGGTCACCTGATCACCACACAGGGTGGCACCGTGTCTGCCCAGCGCCTAAAATGTTCTTCCCAGGATAGGCATGTGAAATCCCCCCGCGCCCCTAGTGGAGGATAAAGCAGAAGATAATGGATGGATGGTTGATCACCACACGATCTCTACATGGCTGTTCTATACTACACGTAGCCTGAGTGTTCTGCATTTCACATTGATCTAAGCTTTTGTTGGCGTGCTTTTTGTTTATCCGGGTAGACAAGTGTCTTTTGTCTTGGCGTATTTGGTTCGCACGGTGAGTTCTCGTAATTCCCGTTCACTTTCTCCATGGCAGTCTCAGTATGTTTACCGCTCCACTTTCGCTTCCTTGGCCTTTTACTGCCTTATATAGTTATAGTTGTAATATTCATTCATTCATCTATTATCTTCCACTTTATCCTCTATTAGGGTCACGGGGGGGTTCCCAATGCCCATCCAGAGGAGAACGTTTCGGGCGCTGGGCAGATACACTCAGGACAGGGCGCCAATCCATCGCTGGGCACACACTCACTCACACAGACACACACACTCTATATGGGGCAATTTGGAGAATTCAATTGACTTGATCCATGTTTTTGGACTGTGGGAGGAAACTGGAGAACCCGGAGGAAGCCCACGCAGACACGGGGAGAACATGGAAACTCCACCCAGATTGGGATTCGAACTGGGAATCCCTAGTGCTGAGAGGCGAACGTGCTAACCACTAAGCCACCGTGCCGCCTAGTTGTAATGTAGTTTTCCAATTGTCAAATACGGGTCACCTGATCACCATACAGGGTGGCACGGTGTCTGCCCAGCACCTGAAACGTTCTCCCCGTGATGGGCATGTGGAACCCCCCCGCGTCCCTGTTCTACACTACACGTAGCCTGATTACCTCAAAGGCCAGTGTTCTGTATTTCACATCGCTCTAAGCTTTTATTGGCGTGCTTTCGTTCATTCGGGTAGACAAGTGTCTTTTGTCTCGGCCGTATTTGTTTCGCACGGTGAGTTCTCGTAATTCCCGTTCACTTTCTTAATGGCAGTCTCAGTATGTTCACCGCTCCACTTTCGCTTCCTTGGCCCTTCACCGCGTTGCCGTCATGTTACGGCTGATTTTTACAACGGGTTGTGAAGCGCTGTTCTGTTCTCTCGGGCCGTGCTGTCGGTGTGCGCTGCGTGACGTGGGTGTCGATGCGGCTCTCTGGAGGATGTTTTTGTGGGAGCCAGCTTGAAAGGATTCCTCAGTGACCTGCCGCAGCTGGCGACTTTAGCACGCTTCCTCTTTCTCTTTCTTCCCCCCGATTCATCAGTATTCCTTTGCCGCCGTTTCCTGCCCGCTCGCCGCTGTTCGGCCCCGACTCACCAAACATCAAGCTCATCCTTTGGCAGGACATTGAACAATGACCGCCCTTTCCATCTCCTCTCTGCTGTTTTTGGGTTTACCTGCCCGCTGTTCTGTTCTTCTGTTCTATTCGATGTGCTGTGAGTTGGGCACTGAGCCACGTTGCAAACTGTTCCAAAGAGGGTTCTTTGAAAAAGCTCAAGACTCAAAGGGCTGTTTGTGAGAAATCAGAGAAATCAGTGATTTGTTAGAAATGCTTTCGAAAGCTAAGATATGCAGCTTAAAGCTAAAAGAAACATCATGCCTGACTAATCAGATTTATACTAATGGTACTAGTAGTACTAGTAGCAATAGTATTATTTGTTGTATTATTGTAGTAGTATATTTGTGGTAGTATTGTTTGTATCGATAGTATTAGTATTGGTTGTATTAATATTGGTGGTGGTGATAGTGGGTAGTAGTAGTGTTAGTATCGGTATTAATATTGGTATAGGTAGTAGTATTGGTAGTGGTATTAGTATTAGTGGTGGTAGTTTTAGTAGAATTATTATCGGTGGTAGTAGTAGTAGTAGTATTAGTATCGGTAGTAATATTAGTATAGGTTGTAGTATTGGTGGTGGTGGTGTTAGTATTAGTAGTAGTATTATCGGTATTAGTAGTAGTAGTAGTAGTATTAATATTATTTGTATTGGTAGTAGTTGTAGTATTGTTGTTGATGGTGGTAGTAGTAGTAGTAGTAGTAGTATCGATAGTAAAATTAGAATAGGTTTTAGTATTGGTATTGGTGGTATTAGCATTGGTAGTAGTAGTAGTAGTGTTGGTTTTTGTGTTTGTATTGATGGTGGTAGTAGTAGTAGTACCAGTAGTATAAATATTAGTGTTGGTAGTAGCATTACAGTAGTATTGGTGGTGGTAGTAGTAGTAGTAGCAGTATTAGTATTGGTGGTATTGGTAGTAGTATTAGTACTGGTGGTAGTGGTAGTAGTAGCAGTATTAGTATTGGTAGTAGTATTAGTACTGGTGGTATTGGTAGTAGTATTAGTACTGGTGGTAGTAGTAGTAGCAGTATTAGTATTGGTGGTAGTAGCAGTAGCAGTATTAGTATTGGTAGTTGTATTAGTATTGGTAGTAGTAGTAGTAGTAGCAGTATTAGTATTGGTAGTTGTATTAGTATTGGTAGTAGTAGTAGTAGTAGCAGTATTAGTATTGGTAGCAGTATTAGTATTGGTGGTAGTAGTAGTAGTAGCAGTATTAGTATTGGTGGTAGTAGTAGTAGTAGTAGTAGCAGTATTAGTATTGGTAGTAGTATTTGTAGTATTAGTCTTGGCGTTAGGCGTATAAGTAGTATTTTTATTGGTAGTAGTATTTGATGTTCAGTTCATTTACATAATGTTTACAAGCTTATTATAATCATTAGCGAGGCAGATCGTTTAAATACCTGACTTTGATGTAATTAATCATTCTTCAGTTTCTGAAACACTCATTAAGGGCATGATGAGTTGGCTCAGTTCACTGCAGGGCCGACTCGTTCACATTTAATCTCAAACACACTGTTACTTTAAATAAAGACTCTGTTTTCCGAATGGGGAACAACGATGGAGCGTCATTAGAAGTGTTAAGAACTAAAGCGTGTGCTCTTGTCTTTAAAGTTAGAGGAGTTAAAGCTGTGATTGGCTGATTGGTGATCTGACAAACACTAAACAACTCTCAGTTAATCTGAAGTGGACACGTGGACAATCAATCCAAACAAAGCGGAGACAAAGCCAGAACATCAGAACCTCAGTGACTGAAACGGAACCGGGGTCTCTGGAGCCGTCGGCCCTCCCGTTGCTGATTTACACCTGGTTTAAACTCGTCCAGAAATATTTCTGGTCAAAATGGAAACCACTCACTGACATCTGGCAACTTTTATTTGAACATTCTTTGAATATCTGTGTGGTCAGAGTGTCAAATGTTTAAACGATGTCTTACATTACGGACCATTTGCTGAAGAATCGCTTTGATGTCATTTATTTTTTATCTATTACTTTTATAATGTCACATACAGTACCAAAAGTTTGGACACGCCCCCTTCTTGATCCACTTATCATATAGATGGACTTTGTAGTTCTATAATTGCAGACTGTAGTCCATCTGTGTTCTTTGTTGTTGTTAGTCCCCTGTTGGTTCTCAGAATCATCACAGAACAGGTATCATTTGGGTGGTGGATTGTTTGTTGTCAGTTCTGCAGTGACACTGATGTGGTGAGGGGGTTTTTGTAGTTTCATTTCTCCACCTCAGTGACACTGCTGGGATAGGACTAATGCACCCACCCAATAACCCCTGCTCTGTGGTGGTGCTATTGGGGTTCTGACTATTAGAACAGAGAACACAGTATGTACTAAACGTTTACATCTCAACACTGACATGATGTTTTAGGTTTGTTAACTTATGATTTGTTCTTGTTCGTTGTTTTTTTAATAAAATAATGTTGTGTTTAGTTGAAACACCATTCTCGTGGTAAATATGTGGTGTTTATTTTTTTTATTATAGATTTACCGTTTTCGGATTTATTGCACCATCTAATTCTAAACCATAATGACATGTTCCTACTCTGCCATTAAAGGTGTCTCACTGCTTTTCTTCTAATTGCTGGAAACAGGCTCGTTCCATATTGCTCTGCTTTCTGGTCAGGTCATCTATCTGGGGGTATGTGTGTTTGCTGGCTCTTTTGCTGTGGTCGCCCCTCTTACCCCGCGCTGCATGACGTCGGGTGTTAGCAGTCTTGTGCCTTTAAGTGGTAATGCGGCCTTATGGGAGAACTTATAGCTTCAATATCCTCTGAGGCCAGACGTTTGTGGGCCTGGAGCCATATGAATGAAGGGTGTGTACCTCTACAAATGATGCCTAACCACTACCTATATTAAAATTGTGCGCATATTTTGGGATGGATGTTTTGCAGGGTTAAAAAACCCGAAACATGACATTTCTGAAACCGTAAACATGATTGATGATTGACCCTGCATTTCAGGTTCAGGGTTTTTTTTTTTTTTTTACTGCCATTTAAGTACATGGTAGTCGCGGCAACGGAGGCAGTGGCAGGACCACAGTGGTAACAATACTGTGCTGTAGCTTTAAGAATCACATGACTTTCCATATACATGTTTATCACATTATATATAATTAAAAAATTGTGAAATAATTTTTTTTTATTAGCGTTCTAAAAAAAAACTTTGTTATGGGTATAGCATTGTTATTATTTGCTGTTCTTGTTGCTCTTGCTGCTATTTAAATGCACTACTTGACCTGAGTGCATTTGTTATAATCATACAATTATATATAATGATGCACAGAGCTCTATGAGCTCATCAAAGAATAATAACTTCTTTAAAAATAGGTTTACAAGCCATAATTTTGTTAATGGACTGGTGGTGATGCGTTTATGGAGTGTGTCAATGATTTATACAATTTTTGTAAACAAACGTGACCACCTTGTGATGATTACGATGTCAAAAAAATATATAAAAAAAATACACTTCATGGCCATTGATGTTTATATATATATATATATATATATATATATATATATATATATATATATATATATATATATATATATATATACACATACATACATATATAAACAATAAGTCTCCTGTGGGTTCTCTGTTGGTCAGCACCATCACAGAACAGGTATCATTTGGGTGGTGGATTGTTGATTGTCAGTTCTGCAGTGACACTGATGTGGAGAGGGGGGGTTAGTGCAGCAGTGCTGCTGTAGTTTCATTTCTCCACCTCAGTGACACTGCTGGGATAGGAATAATGCCCCACCAAATAATCCCTGCTCTGTGGTGCTACTACTGGTGTTCTGACCATTACAGAACAGAGTACACAGTATGTACTGTAGATCACAAACCGATGGACTACAGAATGGAATTGTAGAACTCCAAAGTCCATGTGTTTAGTAAGTGGAGCTTAGAACATGGACAATAAGTGGAGCAATTAAAAAAAAAATTATTAGTAAGATTTGTCCAGTGTTTTTTGTTATTTGTATTTTTATTTTATAAACTGGATGAAAGGGAATTTAAAACTTACGCTGAGACATTACTTCATCTTTTTTATTTGTACTAAGGGACTTTTCTTGCGCCAACTTGTGAAATTCATAACCCAGAGGGTTAAGAGGGTTTTATCTGCGTTTGGATTTGAAGTTGTAAGAATTCTTGGACTTCACTCAGATAAAGAAAAAAACAGCCACAAATTACACCTCAATTATAGATTTACTTAAAGTTGCAGACGTGCGGTTTAAGGTGAGTTGGTGGTTATGTAGACGTTTGTAATGCCGGTGGATCAGATCGTGAGTGCTGTTTGCTCTGGGTTTGCTTCAGGATGCAGGAGAGATGGTTCGCTCCTTTGTGGGTGGCTTGGAGCTGATTGTGAACTTGCTGAATTCTCCCAATAAGGAGGTGCTGGCCAGTGTGTGCGCAGCCATCGCCAAAATCGCTGAAGATGAGGAGAACCTGGCTGTCATAACCGACCTCAGGGTGGTGCCGATGCTCGCAAACCTGACCGACACTGTAGGTTTTGTATGTTATTTTAACACTACAGCTCTTTTTTACCTCGATGTGTAGTTCCACCAATCCATTACCCTTTATCCTCTACTAGGGTCGCGGGGGGCGGGGTTCCCCATGCCCATCCATCGGAGAACATTTCTGGCGCTGGACAGATACACTCAGGACAGGGCGCCAATCCATTGCTGGGCACACACATATTATATGGGGCAATTTAGAGCTGCCAATTCACCTTGAATCCATGTTTTTGGACTGTGGGAGGAAACCTGGAGAACCTGGAGAAAACCCACGGTTCTCCATGGGGAGAACATGCAAACTCCACCCAGATTGGGATTCGAATGTGGATTCCCAGCACTGAAAGGACAACATTCCAACCACTACACCACCATGACGCCCCACCTAAAAATCCATCCATCCCCATGCTCATCCAGGGACGAATGTTTCGGGCGCTGGGCAAATACACCCAGGACAGGGCGCTAATCTATCGCTGGGCACACACTTGATCCATGTTTTTTGACTGTGGGAGGAAACCGAAGAAACCGGAGGAAACCCACAAGCACATGGGGAGAACATGGAAACTCCACCCAGATTGGGATTCGAACCAGGAATCCCTAGCGCTGAGAGGAGAACATGCTAAACCACTAAGCCACTGTGCCGCATGTTGATTTCAGAATCGAATGTCAGATTGTTCTGTGTCTGATTGCTTACAGGTGGATGAGAAGTTGCGACGATATCTGGCTGAGGCTGTTGCCCACTGCTGCATGTGGGGCAGCAATCGGGAGGCATTTGGTGAGGCGGGGGCTGTTGCACCTCTGGTGAACTACTTGCACTCCAAAGACCCTGCAGTGCACCAGGCTACAGCTCAGGCGCTCTATCAACTGTCCCGACATCCAAACAACTGCATCATCATGCACAAGAGTGGAGTCGTCAAGGTACGAACGCATCCATACGAATGTAAAGCGCTCAGAGGTGTGGGTTATTATAAATAATATTACGGCTGGACAAACGGCTCAGCCAATCAAATTTCATCCTTCATTCATTATCTCCCGCTTTATCCTCTATTAGGGTCGCGGGGGGGTTCCCCATGCCCATCCAGGGAAGAACGTTTCGGGCGCTGGGCAGACCCAGGGCGCCAATCCATCGCTGGGCACACACTCACTCACACACACACTCTTTATGGGGCAATTTGGAGAACTCAATTGACTTAATCCATGTTTTTGGACTGTGGGAGGAAACCGGAGAACCCGGAGGAAACCCACGCGGACACGGGGAGAACATGGAAACTCCACCCAGATGGGGATTCGAACCGGGAATCCCTAGCGCTGAGAGGCGAACGTGCTAAACCACTAAGCCACCGTGCCGCCCCCAATCAAATTTAATACAGATGTTACTAGATTATTCATATTCGTACTCAGAATTTGTTTATGTGCAGTTTAAAACACCTCAGGTCTTTTTATCTATTTTTTTTTTATCCATGCTGCTTGTCTGCTATGATTTATATATTTGTGTGCTACAATTTTTTAATTGTCTGGTATAATTTATATATATATATATGTGTGTGTGTGTGTGTGTCTGTTATAATTTATATTTAACTGTTTGCTATTATTTATATGTTTATATTATTTATCTATGCTATTTTCTAAATTATATATTTATAATGTACAAAATTCTTACTTTTTTGGCAGATAAATGCGTTTTTAAAGGAAAAATCGTAAATAATATTTTGCGACATAATTCAGTCCAGTTTTCGAAGTGAACGCTGATCACTGATTAACAGGTTTCCAGTTTCTCGAACATGTACATGTAGGTTTCTTGAGTTTCTCAAATGAGCGGCACGGTGGCTTGGTGGTTGACATGTTCTCCCCGTGTCCGCGTAGGTTTCCTCCGGGTTCTCCGGTTTCCTCCCACAGTCCAAAAACATGGCTCAAGGTTGATTGAGTTCTCCAAATTGCCCCATATAGAGTGTGTGTATGTTTGTGTGTGTTTGTGTGTGCCCGGTGATAGACTGTCGTCCTGTCCTGGGTGTATCTGCCCTGTCCATGCTCCCCCCCCCCCCCTGCGACCCTAGTAGAGGATAAAGTGGAAGCTAATGGATAGGTGGATGGAGTTTTACAAATACTGCCATGTAGTGGCCAAATTATAGAAAAACCAGGGGAAAAATGTATTGTACCTCACGCATTGTTGCGAATGTGTGTGTTATCGTTAATGTCACTGCTGGCAAATAGCTCAGCCAATCAGATTTAAGGACTCCCGGTTTTAAAGATTACAACCATTGTGCGATTGTTCTAATCTTTTTAATCCATCTGTTTATTCAAATTTAAAAGGTTTTTAGTATTTTTTACTGCGGAGTGAGACCAGTACACACACCCGATTTCCAGGCCTCTGTAAAGGATGCCCCCCCCCCCCACCGTTTTTTTTTTTGTTACGTGTGAAAACATCACTAATAAATTTTGAAAGGCTGCAAACTATTTCCAGAGGCCTTGTGAAGGAGTGAGGGCAACGCGAACAAGGCCCATTTCTTTTACGGCCAGCGGAAACGCAAGCGCGTTTTCTAACTGTCATGGGAATTGGGCTGAGCAAACAGCAGTGTGTGTGCCGAGGGCCGTGTTCCCCGCCAGTCCCACCGCTCCCGGCATGCCAGGGCCGCGGCTCTCACAAAGGCTGTCACCTGGGGAACCGTTGCCAGGCGAGCGGTGGCAGCGGGACGGGACGGAATGCGAGTGCGGCGTGTCTTCGTTTCTCGGCAGGAACGGTTTGCAGCGTTGAGGCCGTGAGGTCGGCCATGATTAACCTGTGAGTGACAGCGTTGCAGAGTGGCGGCGCTGTCCACATGCCATTCAGTATTAATCTGAGTCAATAGCACAGGCTCATATAATCCTAACGTGCACAGTGTGCAGGCTCTGGAACCACACGCAGGAACCTTACATTCACTGCAGTTCGTAGCTTTGACTTTTATTTTGTATTGTTTGTGTCTTGTTTTTTGGATTCTCTGGTTTCCTCTTAAAAAGGCTTAGGATAGGCCCCAGAGCCCCTGAATTGTATTTAAAAATGATATCACTCCACTCAGATAATAACTCGATTAACCACGCCCTCGGTTGAACTCTGTATAACTTGTATACTGTATAACAGGCTGGGCACCAATCCATCACTTGGCACACACTGACTCACACAGTTGCACTCTATATGGGGCAATTTGGAGAATTTAATTGACCTTGGGGCGGCACGGTGGCTTAGTGGTTAGCACGTGGCTTAGTGGTAGCACAGTCCAAAAACATGGATCAAGTTAATTGAATTCTCAAAATTGCCCCGTTTAGAGTGTGTCTGTGTGAGTGAGTGTGTGCCCAGCGATGGATTGGCGCCCTGTCCTGGGTCTATCTGCCCAGCGCCCGAGACGTTCTCCCCTGGATGAGCATGGGGAACCCCACCGCGACCCTAATAGAGGATAAGCGGGAGATAATGAATGAATGAATGAATAATTGACCTTGATCCATGTTTTTGGACTGTGGGAGGAAACCGGAGAACCCGGAGGAAACCCACACGGACACGGGGAGAACATATAAACTGCACCCATTTCAACCTGGATCCCCAGCGCTGAGAGAAGAACGTGCTAACCACTAAGCCACCGCTGCCCCGGATAATTAACATATAGAATAAATTAAGGGGGCGGCACGGGGGCTTTGTGGTTGGCATGTTCTCCCCTCAGCACTAGGGATTCCTGGTTTGAATCCCAATCTGGGTGGAGTTCTCCCCGTGTCCCCATAGGTTTCCTCCAGGTTCTTTGCTTTTCTCCCACAGTCCAAAAACATGGATTAAGGTCAATTGAATTCTCCAAATTGCCCCATATAGAGTGTGTCTGTGTGAGTGTGTGAGTGTGTGCCCAGTGATAGAGTGACGATCTGTCCTGGGAGTATCTGCCCAGCGCCAGAAACGTTCTCCCCTGGATGGGCATGGGGAACCCCTCCCCCGCCCCGCCCCGCCCCGCGCGACCCTAACAGATGATAAAGCAGAAGATAATAGATGGATGGATGGAATAAAGAACAGGAAAGATGCCTTCCGTGTGAATTTCTCCTCCTTTAATCCACATCAGGAGAAAAAAAATCCACGAAGCATTATATATACACAAAAATAATAAAAATAATAAGCTCGCGAGTGCGGCACGGTGGCTTAGTGGTTTAGCATGTTCTCCTCTCAGCACTAGGGATTCCCGGTTTAAATCCCCATGTGGGTGGAGTTTCCATGTTCTCCCCGTGTCCGCGTGGGTTTCCTCCGGGTTCTCCAGTTTCCTCCCACAGTCCAAAAACATGGATCAAGGTCAATTGAATTCTCCAAATTGCCCCATATAGAGTGTGTCTGTGTGAGTGAGTGTGTGCCCAGTGATAGAATGACGTCTTGGGCATGAGGAACCCCCCCGAGACCCTAATAGAGAATAAAGCAGAAGATAATGGATGGATGAAAAGCTCGCGAGTGGATAATAAAATCATGTGTTTTCTGTAACCAGGGAACCGAACTTCAAGAAGTTAACTGATGTATGGGGTTCACTCCTGGCATAAACACCGTGATCCTATTTCTCAGAAACCAATGTTTTGTCGATATGTCGGTTGCCCCCCCCCCCACTCCGCTCCTTTTGTCAGGTTTCACATGAGAAAGTGTTTGTAAACACAGCGTGCTAAAATGCTTTGCTGCTCTGCACTCACCCAACAAGAACAGGCGGATAAATTATGAAAGCGGTTCCAGCCAAATGCTTTTTCCCATGTTCCTTCAGAGGCGAGCACCAGGCTGATGTGCTGCCGCAGTGAATGCGGTTTAGCACTGCCCATAATTAGAGCCTGGGCTGGATTTTGGGTGTTCCAGACGAGCAATGTCAGATTTGCAAAAGTCATTAAGCTTTTTAAAAAATGAAACCAGAAAAGAGTCACAAACATACGTCCATACACATACACGTCGGACACGGTTGGACACGGTTGTCCATGTACCCCGTGTCTTCTGTTTAATATCAGTGAGCAGCAGAGTTTGTAAGAGTTTTGTGCATGTTCTCCTTAGGTTTTTTTTGGTCTTGTTTTCTGGATTGTCCTCTTAAAAAGGTTTGGGATAGGCCCCAGAACCCCTATATTATATTTACATTTGATATCACTTTCTGTAAAGATGGACTTTGTGCTACAAAAAAACTAAAACAAAAAACACCGGACAAACCTTATTAATAAATTAATAATTTATTAATTTGCTCTACAGAGTGGCACGGTGGCTTAGTGGTTTAGCATGTTCTTCTCTCAGCACTAGGGATTCTCGGTTCGAATCCCAATCTGGGGGGAATTTCCATGCTCTCCCCGTGTCCGTATGGGTTTCCTCCGGGTTCTCTGGTTTCCTTCCACAGTCTAAAAACATGGATCAAGGTCAATTGAGTTCTCCCAATTGCCCCATATAGAGTGTGCATGTCTGTGTGTGTGTGTGTGTGTGTGTGTGTGTGTGTGTGTCCAGTGATAGATTGGCGTCCTGTCCTGGGTGTATCTGCCCAGCGCCCGAAACGTTCTCCCCTGGATAGGCATGAGGACCCCCCCCCCCCCGCTACCCTCATAGAGGATAAAGCGGGAGATAATGGATGAATGGAATTTGTTCCACTTACTCTCCATGTTCTCAGTTCCACTTTCTGTAAAGATGGACTTTTTAGTTCTACAATTCCATTCTGTGGTCCATCTGTTTGTTCTACAGAACATACTGTGTACTCTGTTCTAATGATCAGAACCCCAATAGTAGCACCACAGAGCAGGGTTTATTTACTTGGTGCATTATTCAAGTAAGTAACTTATTTATATGGTGCCGCGGGGCGGCACGGTGGCTTAGTGGTTTATCATGTTCGCCTCTCAGCGCTAGGGATTCCCGGTTCGAATCCCAATCTGGGTGGAGTTTGCCATGTTCTCCCCTTGTCCATGTGGGATTCCTCCGGGTTCTCCGGTTTCCTCCCACAGTGCAAAAACATGGATCAAGGTCAATTGAATTCTCCAAATTGCCCCATATAGAGTGTGTTTGTGTGAGTGAGTGTGTGCCCGGTGATAGATTGCCCCCCTGTCCTGGGTGTATTTGCCCAGCGCCCGAAACATTCTCCCCTGGATGGGCATGGGGAACACCCCCCCTCCCCCCGCGCGACCCTAGCAGAGGATAAAGCGGAAGATAATGGATGGATGGATGAATGTTAACAATAGCACATTGTCACAAAGCAAATTTACAGTGTTATAAGCCTTTAAACCCCTAAAGAGCGAGCCGAAGCGACAGTAGCAAGACAAAACATGTTATTTTAAAGAAGAAACCTTGGGAGGACCAAGACTCAATAGAGGACACATCCTTCTTGAGCGGCCGGGCAGCATCAGCAGTCTAACTATCCCATTTTATTATATTATTCACATATTATTCCTATCCCAGCAGTGTCACTGCTGCACTAAACCCCCCCCCTCACCACATCAGTGTCACTGCAGAACCGACAATAAACAATCCACCACCCAAATGATACCTGTTCTGTGATGCTCCTGACCAACAGAGAACCAACAGAGGACTAATAAAAATAAAGAACTACGATCTGGAATTGTAAAACTACAAAGTCCATCTACATGGTTAGTGGAGGAAATGGACCGTGGAGCCAGAAGTGGGCGTGTCCAAACTTTTGGCTGGTACCGTATACTTCGCAGGGGCAGAAAATGTGTTAAAACAGTATTTTCTAACGCTGTAAATAAGTTTTCGGAGTGTGTATGGTGGAACAGCGTCTGCACTGTAGCCTAATTTATGAAGGGGTGTAAAACTCAAGCCTGCCTCCTGATATTATTGCAGCCGTATTTCAAAGCTGGGAGCTTTTCCTAAGAACATGTAGCAGCTCAGAGCTGCAATAATTCCTCCCTCAGTCAGTCAGGCCGTACACGCTGGGCTCTAGCAGAGCCGTATTCCAACAGTAACTTTTTTTTTTTTTGCTGCTTGTTGTTAATGGGGTAGAACTCAGCCCTGTTGCCCAAGCAAAGGAAATTTAGCATTGAGAAGAAAGCATTTCACCCTGGAAAACCCATTAAAGACTTCCAAGTACTTAGCTGCCATTCTGCAGGCTTTACAAGCGAGAGAAAACACACCACCCTAATACAACATTTAATACTATTTATTCCAACCCAAAAGCAGCGTATTATATTTAATTGAAATATTTCATGAAAATATGAACGAGCACTGTTTGATTTTCGTCTGGGCCAGAACGACATTTTATGAGTGTGTGTACTGTTGAAATTGAGCGTTTAGTGTATAATGGTTATTCATTGCGCCTCAGCTTTTTCAGGTGACGTTCACACAAAGAACAACAGTTCTCCTCTCAGCACTAGGGATTCCCGGTTCGAATCCCAATCTGGGTGGAGTTTCCATGTTCTCCCCGTGGCGTGGGTTTCCTCCGGGTTCTCCAGTTTCCTTCCAAAGTCCAAAAACATGGCTCAAAGTCGATAGATTTCTCCAAATTGCCCCATATTGAGTGTGTGTCTGTGTGAGTGAGTGTGTGTCCAGTGATAGATTGCCGTCCTGTCCTGGGCCTATCTGCCCAGCGCCCGAAATGTTCTCCCCTGGATGGCATGGGGAACACTCCCCCCCGCAACCCTAATAGAGGATAAAGCAGAAGATAATGGATGGATGGATGGATGGATGGATGTTCACACAAAGAACCACAGTTCGACTACTATAGTAAAACCAGTAAAACCCCTCCATGTCCATCAGATCCATCCAAGTTCATGCCATATTTTTTCATTGATGTTGCCATCTGATCTTTCGTGAAGGTGTGTTTGCGGTAACCATTTGCCAAGGTTCGTCTAAAACATCTGAGTAACACGGCTGTCTATTTAATAGTTTTTAATAGTTTACAATGATTCAGTAATTGTGCTGCAGCAGAGCCAATTGGATGAAGAGCTGACAACACCTCCAGGAAATTAGCAACACCTCAAAAAAAACAACGCAATTCAATGCGCTGCTCCATGGCGTTCTTTATGTGAGTGTGAATGGAGAACCCACAGTATGGTGTAGACTATGGATCTGCATTCTCTGTACAAATGCAGTCAGATTTAATAGCGTTCGCTTCGTTTCAGCGTTCAGTGGCGTTGGACACGCGTCTGTGTTGATGATCCACCACCTAACGAGATAGTGACCGACGTCTGACTGTCGACGGCTGGAGAGGTTGTTTTCAGGTAGCAGTGCACCTGAACACGCCTCATTTCAAGATGGCCACGCCCATCAGGGGAGCTATATTCTGGGTGCGGTATCGCAGTGGTTAGGGTGTTGTGGTACCAATCTGAAGGTTGGAGGTTCAAATCCTAGGTCCACTAAAGTTACCAGTGTGGGTGACCAAATGTAATGTAAATGTATATTCACACGCAGCGTTGCTATTTAAACGGCGCGGGAGGAAGGCATGAAAATAAACTGTTAGCGATGAACATCATGACATGCCATTTGCAGAGTGTAAGATCGGAGCCCGTAGATCACATGTTCATAAAATCTACATACATAGATGAGGAAAAACTCCCTGGTGTTTTTTTTCTCTTTATAAAATGCAACCTTGTGAGGACCGAGGCTCAGTATATACCAATATATATAAATATACTATTCTACAGTACCAGCGGTGAATTTTAACAATTTTAACTGCTTAAGATCTTACGATAAGTTTTAAAAATGACTTTTCTTTGCGGATGTTATTATTTCTAAACCAATAGAAATGCTTACGTGATTGAGTGTAAATTACAAATTGCACGTCAACTTTCAGAACTCTCACATGAAAGGCTTTCAGCCAGCATCGGTTGCCTGATCCTGGAATTTGGTGTGTAATGAAGCGTCGGTAGGAAAAGCGGCGCTGAGGTTTACCATGCTAACTGGCGTTGACTGGCATTTCGCTTTAACGGCGGCGTTCACGTAACAATCAGGAAGAGTGATGAGTGAGACGCTAACAGAGGGAGAAGGGAAACAGCCATGCCGGGATAGGATGTAGAGCAGCGGCTCTGTTTCTCTTAGTCATGCTCAGTGAAGAGCAGGTTGAGGCTGTTTGTTAATGTGAAAAACAGATGGCACCCTCAGGCTGTTTGCTAACCTCACTCTCCTTCACTCCTCTGCTGCAGTGCTCTCATAAAGGTTTGACCGAGACGAATCAGAACTCAGACAATTACAACTTTCAATAGTTATTAAGAAATAATTACGATTATATGATTTTTATTTAATAATTACCTCAACCAGCAAAGTGCCCGAAATCACAGAAACAATGCACAATTAATTATGTTAATTTATTCATTCATTATCTTCCGCTTTATCCTATATTAGGGTCGCGGGGGGGGGGGGGTTTCCTCATGCTCATCCAGGGATGAAAGTTTCAGGCGCGGGGCGGATACACCCAGGACAGGGCGCCAATCTATCGCTGGGCACACACTCACTCACTCACACAGGCACATACACACTCTATATGGGGCAATTTGGAGAACTCAATTGACTTGTTCAATGTTTTTGGACTGTGGGAGGAAACCGGAGAACCCAGAGGAAACCCACGCAGACATGGGGAGAACATGGAAACTCCACCCAGATGGGGATTCAAACCGGGAATCCCTAGTGCTGAGAGGAGAACATTTGGTATTGAAAAAATATTCATTCATTCATTTATTATCTCCCGCTTATCGTCTATTAGGGTCACGGTGGGGTTCCCCATGCCCATCCAGGGGAGAACGTCTCGGGCGCTGGGCAGATACACCCAGGACAGGGCGCCAATCCATCGCTGGGCACACACTCACTTACACACACACTCTATATAGGGCAATTTTAAGAATTCAATTAACTTGATCCATGTTTTTGGACTGTGGGAGGAAACCGGAGAACCCGGAGGAAACCCACGCAGACACGGGGAGAACATGGAAACTCCACCCAGATGGGGATTCGAACCGAGAATCCCTAGAGCTGAAAGGTGAACGTGCTAACCACTAAGCCACCGTGCCGCCCTTGAAAAAAATATATTAACACAAAATTTTATATCTATTTGAAAGAGAACTATGTTTTTTTTTCCCTTTAAGGACAAAGTGAATAGAGAAGTGTGCTGCTAAAGTTCCAGCTATCAGCCTAATACACAACTCTCTCCCAAAGTATTATTATTATTTTGTAAATTTTGTCATGACGATGTTAAGACGCTTTCAACGTTTTCAATCACCATTAATTGAAAAAACGATGAATCGTCTCATCCCTACTCCAGAGTGTCTTAGTAGGCTTAGAGGCTTTGTATCATTTTAAAGTAACCACCTTTAATTACAACTCATATTTGATAGCAGCATACTGGGGGGTAGTGTAGGGGTGGTGGGGGATCTGTGGGAATTCTGTGGTGGGGTGCTGTAGTGGAGGTCTTGTAAGGCTTCTGTGGGGTCCTGTGGTGGAGGTCCTGTGGCAGTTTTGTGGTGGACCTGTAGGGGTTCTGTGGTGGGGATCTAATGGGGGTTCTGTGGTGGTCCTGTTGTGAGGGTCCTGTGGTATGGCTCTTGTAGTGGGGGTCCTGTGGCAGTTCTTTCGGGGTGCTGTGGCGATTTTGTGGAGGTTCTCTAGTGGGGCTCTCATTGAGATTCTGTGGTGGTCCTGTTGTAAGGGGTCCTGTGGTGGGGGTCCTGTAGTGGGGGTCCTGTAGTGAGGGTCGTGTAAGGATGCAGTGTGGGTCCTATGATGGTGGTACTGTTGTGGGGGTCTTGTATGGGTTCTGTGGTGGGGGTCTTATGGGGATTCTGTGGTGGTCCTGTTGTCCAGAGCCTGTGGTGAGGATTCTGTTTTGAGGGATCCTGTGGTGGGGGTCCTTTGGCGGTCCTGTGGCGGTGCTGTGGTGGGGGTCCTGTGGCGGTTCTGTGGGGGTCCTGACAATTAGAGAAAATAGTAAAACAGGAATAAGAATGAATCTAAACACCTGGACTACAGTCTGTAATTGTAAACTTGAACGAGTTTTTATTAAATCAAATAAATAAATGATTGAACCAGTCTCTGTAGGGAACGTTTCACACGTGACTGCCTTTTGCTTCTGAACACGTTTTTAAACTGCAGAACGTGCTGGGTCTCAGATTCACAGCTATAGAGAAGGGAAGTGTTGAAAGCTCGCTTGCAGTAAATGATTATGAGTTCTGTATGAAAAGCCACTCTAATGGCTCTCGGGTGTACCCCCGACTCGCAGCTCAAAAGGTGTTTAAGCCGTTCTCCACGAGAACCAACGACATACCGGCCTGGCACTTAACATCATATAACGCCTATGTGCTCGACAGAGTGCGTGTGTCTGCAAAGGTGTTTACACATGTGAGTGTTCACATCGTAGGTGGCGGTGGTGTTAGAAGTTCCCCACAGGTCAGGGTTCTACAAAGTAGTCTTAGTAATTTCTGTACGAAATTCATAAATACATATATATATATATATATATATATATATATATATATATATATATATATATATATATATATATATATACCATATATACCATATATATATATATTCGCCTCTCAGCACTGGGGATTAAGGTTCGAATCCCAATCTGGGTGGAGTTTCCATGTTCTCACCGTGTCCACGTGGGTTTCCTCCGGGTTCTCCGGTTTCCTTCCACAGTCCAAAAAACAAGGTTTCAGTCAATTGAATTCTCCAAATTGCCCCATATAGAGTGTGTTTGTGTGAGTGAGTGTGTGTCCAGTGATAGATTGGCACCCTGTCCTGGGTGTATCTGCTCAGCGCCCGAGACGTTCTCTCCTGGATGGGCATGGGACCCCCCCCCCCCTTCCTGCGCGACCCTAATAGAGGATAAAGCGGAAGATAATGGATGGATGGATAAACTCTGTTCACTCATATGCAGAATAGCAGAGATTGTAATATTTAAATTATTCAGTAATTGTAGTTAAAATCATTATTGTAAACCATATTTGGCCGTGGATCATAAACATCCATGTGGGTTATCATTACATTTTTTACATTTCATTACATTTATTGGACGCTTTTATCCAAAGTCACTTACAAGGTGAGCACAGGGTTCATCACAACATCCCTGGAGCAATGAGGGTTAAGGGCCTTGCTCAAGGACCCACACTGGTAACTGCAGTGGACCTGGGATTTGGACCCCCAACCTTCAGATTGATAGCTCAACACCCAAACCACTGAACTACCATGCCCCATCATGTAGCCACCATTGTTCTCCAGCTGACTCGAGCACCTTCATGTCCAATTGCTTCCCCGGGTTCTATTTTCCAGCCGATGTAGAACTCAGTCCAACTGAAACTGTTAAGTGATCACAACATTTTTCAGAGCACACAAAAGTGGAATGCGTTCACGAAATGGGAAGTGGCGTTTTTGCGAAACGAGGCACCCAAACAGTTCCTGAAACAACAAACCCGAGTGCAGAGCGGTATTTCTTCAACGCCTCGCGGCCGTCAATTAAATCCAAGCATCCGCTTCGAGTTCACAGATAGAAGATCTGCCCTTCCCCGTGTTTTCCTTTCACTATTTATCCTCGAGCTGGGAATTCTGGGAATGTCTCGCCTTTTCTGCGCCTCGGCACCACGTCGACCACATAAATGTGCGCTGCGCCGGTGGGTGGGTGTCTGACACAGAAGGAGTCAGAGTTCAAGTCGGAGCCCTAACCTCATACACATGACACGAAGAATAAGATGATACAGTAGAGCACAGAAGCTCTGGCTTCCAACCAGAAACATGTGTAATATCCTGCCGAGGCTCAGAATCCCTCCAGGGTTGACATGTTGAGTTATAGTCAGGCCTCCTGACGTGATGCTTCATTTCACTTCTTATATAAAAGACGCATTGTACAAAACATTTCAACGGAAATCCAACACCAAATCCCTAATGAACGATCTGTGGGCACCGGGCAACAGTCAGCAAGAACGGCAGAGCGGCTCAAGAAAGGAGCGCAGTGCATTAGTTTTACAGCTGTGTGCGCGGGCCTGGTGTAAAACTGGGTTTTTAATGCACTGGCTGATCAGCCAAAATGTTGAGGCTGTTAAAAAAATGCAGAAATGTTTCCCTTTCTTTAATAATTGGATTAAAAAGTGTTGTTCTGTGATCCAGTGATGTATTTTGCCTACTGTACTTGCATACAGAGGAGTGTGGCCTCCAGATTTAACCCATCCATGCAGTGAAACACACACACACACACACACACACACACACACACACACTGAGGTCAGGGCACTGTGCCTTGTGCAGTGGGCAGCCCTGTACATGGCACCCAGGAAGCAGTGCAACACCCACACACACACTCAGTGAAGAGCAGTATGCCTTTTGCAGTGCGCAGCCCTCTACATGGCACCCAGTAAGCAGTGACACACACACACACACACACACAAACACACACAGCCCTGTACATGGCACCCAGGAAGCAGTGACACACACACACACACACTAAGTGTAGAGCACTGTGTCTTGTGCAGTTGGTATCCCTGTACATGGCACCCAGGAAG
>JAFMOD010000119.1:1343803-1370364 GCA_019802435.1 Corydoras maculifer
TAAGCAGTGACACACACACACACAGCCCTGTACATGGCACCCGGGAAGCAGTGACACACACACACACACACTGAGTGAAGGGCACTGTGCCTTGTGCAGTGGGCAGCCCTGTACATGGCACCCGAGAAGCAGTGAAACACACACACACACACACACACACACACACTAAGTGTAGAGCACTGTGTCTTGTGCAGTTGGCAGCCCTGTACATGGCACCCGGGAAGCAATTGAGGTTAGGTTCCTTCCCTGAAGGGCACTTGAGTCATAGTACTTAATTGAACTGGGATCTGAAGCAGAGACCTTCAGGCTGGTTCCTTAACCACAAGCCCCCAACTGCCCCCATCTCACAATCTCATATTAAAACCTGCTTTTAATCCTGAAAGCTCCATGCAAAACCTTCGAAAGGTCTCCTTATCATAACATCGTTGAAGCAGGTTTTAATGGGAGGGTGCACATAACACCAATGTTCTGGAAAGTGGTCGCTCTGAGAGTTAGCATGCATGGAGGAGGCGCGGGCGTGGAGAGGAGCCATCTCACGAAAACGCTTCTGCAACGCCAGTGTGAAGGGACAATGTTTTTGCTTTTGGCAAGAATGTTTTCCAACGTTTCAGTTACAATAATATGACCAGAGAACGATAAGAACAATAAATACCAGTTACCTTGATAATTACACAATGAAAAACAGAGGGCGGCGTAGTGTCACATCTGCTTCCCAACGCTGGGTCTTCAGGTTTGAATCCCAATCTGGGTGGAGTTGCAATGTTCTCCCCGTGTCCGTGCGGGTTCTCTGTTTCCTCCCACAGTCTAAAAACATGCGTCAAAGTCAATTAAATTCTCCAAATTGCCCCATATAGAGTGTGTCTGTGTGAGTGAGTGTGTGCCCAGTGATAGATTGGCGTCCTGTCCTGGGTGTTTCTGCCCAGCATCCGAAACGTTCTCCCCTGGATGGGCTTGGGGACCGTAGTACAGGATAAAGGGGAAGATAAGGGATGGATGGAATCAGATAAACTTCAGATACAAACTTCATTAATTACCTTTTGCTTCAAGTTCAAGTTCAAGTAATTTATTTATATAGCAATTTTTACAACAGCACATTGTCACAAAGCAGCTTTACAGTTTTAAAAGCCTTTAAACCCCCAAAGAGCAACCTGAAGTGACAGTGGCAAGACAAAACTCCCTGTTATGTTGTTATTTTAAGGAAGAAACCTTGGGAGGACCAAGACTCAGTGGGAGACTCCTCCTCCTTGAGCGGCCGGACAGCATCAACAGTGTAGGACACTAATGTACAGATTGTGTGATGGTCAGGTGACCCGTATTTAACAAAAGGAAAAACTCTAACAACTATATGTAAGTCCATTAAGGGCGTCCTGCAGGACCGCCAGTCCAATTAATATACTGCTTTCATCCAGTATTCGTTGTAGCCGCAGTGCTTCGGCAGAGCCATGGATGAAGGTCTGACCACACCTCCAGGAAACCGGTCACACCTCAAAAGAAACAGACAAGGAAGTCTTGTCTTAGTCTTGGTCCTCCCAAGGTTTCTTACTTAAATAACAAAATAACAGGGAGTTTTTTCTTGCCACTGTCGCTTCGGCTTGCTCTTTGGGGGTTTAAAGGCTTTTCATTCTGTAAAGCTGCTTTGTGACGATGTACTGCTGTAAAAAGCGCTAAAGAAATAAATAACTTGAACTTGAACAAGGAAGGCAGTTAGAGCTGATAAACGTCTGATCTGGTTGATGTTCCTGATTTTGATGTTTGTGTCTCCTGTGTGGACTTTGTGTTGCAGCTCCTCCTCGTCATGATCGGATCCACCGATGAGGCTCTTCAGGAGGCAGCAGCCGGCTGCGTCGCCAACATCCGTTACCTCGCTCTCGCCAACGAGCAGGCCAAGTACGGGTAATACACACAATCCCGAACGTCCCCCCCCCGTCCTCGCCTCTGATTGTTGGCTCGTAGTGACTGTGACACGTTTTCAGTGTGTGCTGTGTTGTAAACGTAGAAGTTCATTACTGTATCTTTATTTAATTATGTATTAGAACAATTCACTAACAATAAATAGTCTTGTTATTACTGCAATGACCTTAGTGGGAGTGTTTTGTCTTGACTGGAGACACACACACACACACACACACACACACACACTCACACACACACACACTCACACACTATGTAATCTTTGTGTTTTTTTTGGTTTGTTTTTTTTTTAACCAAAACTTTTTTTTTATGCTTATAATAATCCCACTCTTATTTCTTTTTCACATTTTTTTTCGAACCCTTGACCCAGAAACACCTTGTTCACTGAAGGCCAGACACATGACTCAGAAAGTGGCACATAAACGTACGTTATTGTGTTTTCTCACAGTGTGTTTATTGGACGATGAGTTCATGTGGACGCCGATGTTCTTTTTAAATGTGAAACGTTAATTCGTCCAGCAGTGACGTGAGTGGGCGTGGTCCACTCTGAATAAACATGGTGGCTAAGCTCCTTCCTCCGCAGCACTGATTGGAGTCAAAAAACAGATGACCGTGTTTTTATGGTCTGCTGATGCTTTCTGATATAAATCTTATTCAGCTCACAGTTTGGACATTTTGTAAAATGCGACGAACTCCAGAACCTGGGCTTCATTATTAGTTAAACTTAATCTTAATTTCAATGACAAAGGTTTAAAAACCCCAGCATCATCAGTTCCTTTAATCCCCCTGCCATGTTCATAATAATAATAATAATCCATTATCTTCCGCTTTATCCTCTATTAGGGTCGCGGGGGGGTTCCCCATGCCCATCCAGAGGAGAACGTTTCCAGCGCTGGGCAAATACCCTCAGGACAGGACACCAATCTATCGCTGGGCACACACTCACTCACACAGAAACACAATTGGGGCAATTTGGAGGATTCAGTTCACCTTGATTCATATTTTTGGACTGTGGGAGGAAACAAGAGAACCTGGAGGAAACCCACGCGAACACGGGGAGAACATGCCGCCCACCAAGGCACCGTGCCGCCCTAATAATAATAATACATTTTATTTCTAAACACCTTTCAATGCACTCAAAGTCCATCCATCCATTATCTTCAGCTTTATCCTCCACTAAGGTTGCGGGTGTGTTCCCCATGCCCATCCAGGGGAGAACGTTTCTGTCGCTGGGCAGATACACCGAGGACAGGACGTCAATCTATCGCTGGACACACACTCACTCACACAGACACACTCTATATGGGGCAATTTCGAGAATTCAATTGACTTGATCCATGTTTTTGGACTGTGGGAGGAAACCGGAAAACTTGGTCACGGGGAGAATATGGAAAACCCACCCAGATTGGGATTCGAACCGGGAATCCCTAGCGCGGACAGGGTGCCAATCTATCACTGGGCATTTACTCACACACATAGACACATACACACTCTATATGGAGCATTTGGAGAACTCAATTGACTTGATCCATGTTTTTGGACTGTGGAAGGAAACCGGAGAACCACGTAGACCCCACAAGGAAACCCACGAGGACACAGGGAGAACATAGAAACTCCACCCAGATTGGGATTCGAACCGGAAATCCCTAGTGCTGAGAGGAGAACATGCCAACCACTAATCCACCGTGCCGCCCTAGACTGTTAATTATATCAGAGCTTTTTAAAATTCGGCAGTGTTCATGTTGGGTTCCTCCCACGTCCCCTGCCCTCGCTCCTGTTCAGACTCCCCGGCGTTGGAGGGACGCATTATCAAACAAATGTACCATGTCTGACTGAAGGACAGGAATGTGCGAGGTTCAACTCGTTGGGTCTGTGAGCATTAACGCAAGGCTTTGTCTGTTAACTCTTAATTCTCAGCGCCGCCCGAACCCCAAACCTGCGGATGGATTTGTCTGTAATGGGGGAGATGCGAGGAGCGAGGGGGACGCGGAGTTCACACACAATCCAGAACAGTGCTGTTCTGATGACGGAGGAGAACTTCAGTCACATTAATGAACTGTCCAAGAACTGTTTTTAGTGTGGCGACACCGTGGCTTAGTGTTTAGCATGTTCTCCTCTCAGCGCTAGGGATTCCTGGTTCGAATCCCAATCTGGGTGGAGTTTCCATGTTCTCCCCGTGTCTGCATGGGCTTCCTCCGGGTTCTCCGGTTTCCTCCCACAGTCCAAAAACATGGATCAAGTCTGTTGAATTCTCCAAATTGCCCCATATAGAGTGTGTCTGTGTGAGTTAGTGTGTGTCCAGCGATAGATTGGTGCCCTGTCCTGGGTGTATCTGCCCAGCGCCCGAGACGTTCTCCCCTGGATGGACATGGGGAACCCCCCGCAACCCCAATATAGGATAAAGCAGAAGATAATGGATGGATGGACCTTGAGTGCATTGAAAGGTGTTTATAAATAAAATGTATTAATTATTATTATAATTATTATTAGGGTGGCACAGTGGCTTAGTGGTTAGCATGTTCTCCCTGTGTCCGAGTGGGTTTCCTCCGGGTTCTCCGGTTTCCTTCCACAGTCCAAAAACATGGATTAAGGTTATAAAGTGCCATATAAAGTGTGTCTGTGTGAGTATGTGTGCCCAGTGATATATTGGCGCCCTGTCCTGGGTGTATCTGCCCAGTGCCCGAAACGTTCTCCCCTGGATGGGCATGCCCCCCAAACCCCTCTATGACCCTCCCAGTAGATGATGAATTAATAAACCTTAAAATGAGAAATATAGGTGATTTTCCTGACAAAAAAATTATACTACAGTGTCTACCTTACACTTCCATCCATCCATTATCTTCCACTTAATCCTATAGTTGGTGGAGGTGGGGAGTTGGGTTCCCTTGCTCATTCCCTTGCTCACACACAGATGGACTACAATCTGGAATTGTAAAACTGCAAAGTTCATCTTTACAGAAAGTGGAACTGAGAACATGGACAAACTCTCACAAATTGTTTGTGTGTGTGTGTGTGTGTGTGTGTGTGTGAGTGAGATAATTCCTGTTTGGATTGAAGTGAACCCACAGCTCTAGAGCAACAGACTTAAACTATTTCATAAAGTAGTTAATGAATAATAAAAGTCGTGTCCAAATATCAGAAGTGGCTTTGCCTTGTTGGATGAAGAGGGTGTCATGTTTTAATACATTTCCAAAAAGGGTATACGACATCACAGCCCTTATATAAAAACACATGCAGGGACAGAAGCAACTCCCCCGTATTGTCAAAGCCTATTATATACAGATAAAATAACAGGAACAAGTTATGTTAATTCATTGTGTGTGATCATTGACAAAAAAAAACAGACATGTATGTAAGTATGGAGCAAGGAATAGGGTTTGGTGTTGGAGGTTTTGGATTATTGTGTGTGTGTGTGTGTGTGTGTGTGTGTGATTATGGACAAAAAATAACAGACAAGAAGTGTGTATGTATGTATGTATAGATGTATGTATGTATGTATGTGTGTGTGTATGTATGTATGGAGCAAGGAAAAGGGTTTTGTGTTGTGTGTGAGTGTGTGTGTGTGTACATGAGGGGGGGATTATCAGGTTGTTGGTGTGTGTGCCCCTTCTGTACATATCTGGCTGCAGTGGGGGCTGATGGACCCTCTCCTTATAGAACCGCCAGTTTCTGGTTCTCTGTGAGGGTTCTCTATGAAGCTTCCCTGTGAGGGTTCTCTGTGAGGGTTCTCTATGAAGCTTCCCTGTGAGGGTTCTCTGTGAGGGTTCTCTGTGAGGGTTCTGGTTCATCTCTTTCTTCTTAACGCAGTCAGTCGTCAGTCAGTAGTCGGTCCAGCTGACGGCACGAGCGGCACAATTCCGAAAATAAACAGTGTGAGTTTGATCTCGCTCTCATCCTCGATCTGACTCTCCTGCGATTACACTGCCTTTAATGGAATGTGACTTTTCCCATCTATAAAATGTAACAAGCGGGTTGAACAATAAATAAACAGAATTGAGTGAGTAAATACAGCAGTGCCAGGCTCTCAGAGCAGCCCCGTCCCTTATAAAGGCCTCCGCGGTAGTAATGAAGCCTGCGTCGCTACTGACAAGCCTTTGTTCATGGTTGTGTACTTTATAGAGTTTACTTCAGGACTCCAGGAAAAGTCACCCGCAGACCGAAGTGCCTCGCACACAGGGCAAAATGGATGCATGGAGAGTCCATTAGAGCGATCCCCGATTTATAACCGAATAACTCCCGGCTATTGCTCGCGCCGTTTTCTCAATAAATCTGCCAGTGCTGATGTATTAAGCGATCGCAAATTGTTAACTGCACGGCTATCAGTTCAGCCATATAGAGTCCGGGACGTAAAACGTATCTATACTTTTTGGGCTCGAGCTGACACTTCAGTCGATCGAACCGCACCGTCTAGACTGGAAACCTTTAGAGACGACTATTTTTTTTACGAACTAACAAAAGATAAAATTGAGTTGGATATGGGTTTGGCACGAGGACCGCATGCGCTTCGGTAACTCAGATCCACCGTCCTGGTTAAAAGACATGCCAGTAGTTACAGATCACAAAGGAAAGGTTTTTCTGTCTCGCTCCTGTGAGCTCTCTGTGGCGCAAGACCAATAATCATATTATTGTTAAACTTTTTTTTTTTTTTTTTTTTTTTTTTTTTTTTTTTTTTTTTTTTTTTTTTTTTTTTTTTTTTTTTTTATATATCAGGATGTATTTGTCAGTTCTCAGCACCTACCGGGAAAGGATGGGGTGGGGGTGGATCCTGGAGGGAGTTGCAAAGCCAGATGACTGTCTGCTGAGGATTATCATGACTTTTCCCTCTATTTTTACAGGTTGCACAGTACATTTGAGTTTTGGACTCTGGGACGATTTCAGCCAGGATTATACATCTGTACGCTATATAATTGATCACAAGGCATGGCTTACTTTAGTAGCCGAAGTGCAGACTTTTCTACTACTGTGCAGGTATTTTTGAGTGTACGGTCTCAAACTAAGCCCCGTCTTAAGTCTCGTTAACCCGAAAAAAAGTTCGTGAACCCGGCGTCGTTAAAAAAAAAAAAAAAAAATCTCTACAAAAGAAATCGACTTCATCAGCTGAAACAGCGACGCTCCAAAGATATCACGGCGGAAAGGCCGGGCCAATGGAAACAGTGCAACATGCAGGCTTCACAGCCACCGCCGTATTTTGGGAAACGCTATTTAAAACGAAAAAAGCCCGAACACACAGAGTCTCTAATAGGTGTAATTGTCCGGCGGCCATCGACCCATTTATATTTTCCGAGACAAGGCCAATGATTTTAACAAATCTGCCTGCGGCTTTTATAAAAGTGGTCTGAAGAGTGTAACCTTCACTTTCTGTCTTTGTCCCAGTGCGAGGCCTGTGGCTGGTGTGAAAATGTCAGTTTAAATGAGGGGGGATATTAAAAGCTCCAGAAAAATGGTGCGGAGTGGCAATCAAGGAGCCTTTGAGATTTTAATGAGAAGAGGTGTAGACATGGCAGTAATTACAGGAAATGAGCCGCCTTTGACCCCACTTACGACGTGTGTGTATGCATATCTGTGCATGAGACAGGGAGAGACTGTATTAAGGCCAACGCAGGAAAAACATTCCTAATTTTAGCACATTTACGGCATTCTTTCAATACAGTGTTGGAAAATGGGCAAAAAAATCGGTTAGCGGCTCTGTGCACACTCCGTCGCCTCCGAGTTTGGAGCGAAATGATTTTCTAATACATCAGCCATTTATTCATCCATCCATTATCTTCTGCTTTATCCTCTATTAGGGTCGCGGCGGGGTTCCACATGTCCATCCAGGGAAGAACGTTTCAGGCGCTGGGCAGATAGACCCAGGACAGGACGCCGATCTATCACTGGACACACACTCACTCACTCACACACACACACTCTATATGGGTCAATTTGGAGAATCCAATTGACTTGATCCATGTTTTTGGACTGTGGGAGGAAACCGGAGAACCTGGTCATGGGGAGAACGAGGAAAACCCACCCAGATTGGGATTCGAACCGGGAATCCCTAGCGCTGAGAGGAGAACATGCAAACCACTAAGCCACCGTGCCGCTAGAATACAAATCCTACAATAAAAGTAATTCAGTGTTAAGAACGCGTTGTTCAAGAGACCAACAGGGGCACACTGGCAGCATCCCAGTAAAAATAAAATAAATAAAAAAGAAATGTTGGGGATCCAGGTTCGAATCCCAATCTGGGGCGGAGATAATGGATGGATGGATGTGTAAGGTAGACACTGCAGTATAATTTTGTCTCATTTTAAGGTTTATTAATTCATCATCTTCCACTTAATCATCTACTTGGGGGGTCATGGGGGAGTTGGCAGGCATTCCCATCCAGGGAAGAACATTTTGGGCGCTGGGCAGGTAGACCCAGGACAGGGAGCCAAAACATCATTGGGCACACCCTCACTCACACAGACACACTCTATATGGGGCAATTTGGAGAACTCAATTAACTTGATCCATGTTTTTGGACTGCGGGAGGAAACCGGAGAACCCGGAGGAAACCCATGCGGACACGGGGAGAACATGAAATCTCCTCCCAGATTGGGATTTGAACCGGGAATCCCTAGCGCTGAGAGGCGAACGTGCTAACCACTGTTCCGCCATGAGCGATTGAAAGGAACTTTATTTATTCTAATCCCAATGTCGCGGCTTTAATCCTCACTGAGGTGCGATTTGGAAGGAAACACAGCTGACGACAAACAGGAGGTTATAAGAAGAATACGAAGCATTGTTAATGAGGAGCCGTTCTGCTGAAGCTTTTGTTCCGTTTCTGTTGGAACTCTGCTGACACATGCTGAGTGAAAGCCAGATATGCCGCTCGGTTCTGCCGCTGCGGTCAGGAAGCACTGGGATTCGCTTCACTCGTCTCTTTTGCTTTGAATATGCTTTAGTGACATTACTATAATGTTTTCTCATCTATGGGACATTACCATCTCTAACATACGCTGGCTGGAGAACAGGCTTACTCAGCATTTTAGCACATGGCCAGACTTCGACTTCGACGCACCAATGAGTCCAAACATCTTCTGGGAGTCAAAGTGAGTTTTGACTGTGTGATGCTCTGGGTGACGTTCAGATGGGCGTTGATGCAACCGGTCTAAAAAGCATAGCGGGACAGGTGTACTCTGGTGTAAAGGCAGTGGAACTTTCTCAAAAGTATGTAACCACTTTAAATCAAGTGATGCAGTCTGGATAGAAACCAACAAACAAAACCTTATGACCTCACTGCTTATTACCTGATTTGCTGTACGCCCGTCCATCCATCCATTATCTTCCGCTTTATCCTCTACTAGGGTCGCGGGGGGGTTTCCATGCCCATCCAAGGGAGAACGTTTCGGGCGCTGGGCAGAGACACCCAGGACACACACACACTCTATATGGGGCAATTTGTAGAACCCAATAGACCTTGATCCATGTTTTTTTGGACTGTGGAGGAAAACACGGAGGAAACCCACACGGACACGAGGAGAACATGGAAATTCCACTCAGATTGGGATTAGAACCGGGAATCCCTAGAGCTAAAAGTCAAACGTGATAACCACTAAGCCACCGTGCCGCCCAAAACGACATCCACATCACCTAAATATCTCTGTGCTCAATATCATTAATCATGCTCTCCACCAATCAGTGATGATGGTGTTTGTACAGAGTATATGAACCTTCACAGGGTCCTAAAGAGTATGTTAAACATCATGATCGGAAACAACCACTAAGCCACCGTGCTGTCCTGCTGTTAACATGTCCACATGTTAAAAAAAATAATAATTACAGTTCTGCCAAAGCATGAACTCGACAAAAATAGTAAAGATGCCTTTAAGGTGCCTGGCAACTGGAACTGGAAGAAGATCCCAAAGTGTCTTTGCTGTTCTGCTGGGATGTTACTGTGAAGACCGGTGAGTACATTCAGAGGGTTTTGCATATCTTTTTTTGTTTTTTGAAAAAACGGACATGTGAGTATTTCATAATCTCTGACTTGGTGTCCTGCACTTTTTACCTTGGCTGGCTGCTCAAAGAGAATGAATCCCCCACTAAGCCTTGGTCCTTACAAGGGTTCTTCCTTAAACGACAAAACCAAAGAATTTTCCTTTCCACTGTCGCTTCAGCATGTTCTCTAAAGAGGCTCGGTCTTAAAACACTGTAAAGCTGCTTTGAGATGATATACTACTGTAAGAAGCTTTATATAAATAGATTTGATATTATTTGAACCTTTCTCTTACCAAAATCTCCATATTTACAGAGTGGGATCCCACACTTACAATTACGTAATTACAATTACACGTAATCAGGAGCTTGATTAATAACCAGAAGGCGCACACACCATGTTCACCAAGACATATTGCCCGTAGAGCAGTTATTGGACCAGCGACTGATATATAAATGTTTCATTCTTGATATCAGATCTACAGTTTTAGAAGTCCAGTTGTGAGGTTGGAGGTTTTCAAAAGGGATGTAACGCAATGAGTATTTTGGTGGTTTGGGACGAGCCCAGATTCACAGAAAGATGAATGGGCTTTAATATTTTGGAAAGTTTGGAGAAGAAGCTTTCCTCGTCCAGACTGCCAGAGCTTTATAAATATGTTGGATCTACAAAGGTATGACTTAAGGTTTTGTAAGTTGGGTTGGGTGACCGAAGATGACCGGCCTTTACAGAGACCCCTGACCTGTTTCTGGATCTGCAAATCCTCAGCGACACCACCACCACCAAAAAACAACACCAACCAATCTCAGAACTCAGGGTTCAAATCCACTTCAGCAAAGACATGGCAGGACCATGTTAATGCCACTGCTTTGGATCTGTACCAACAAAGTGAGTAAATACTGTTTAAACGCTTTATAGACTAAACACAGCTGATAAATTCATATCCCAAGGACACACTGTTGGTTTATGGATTATTGTTTGGGATGTCGATGCTGTTCAAAGAAAAACATGGTGCTATGAGACAAATAAACATGGGTTTTAAAGGGAAGTTCATGTAATAAAGATTATTCTTTATTTTTCTTTATATTTACAGTAAACACAGTGAGATCTGCCACTTTATGCACATGGTGCATGGAATGATCATGTTTTCTTTGAACAGCTCAGATTTTAGAATTTTTCCCTGAAGTTTATAACAAATAGTTTGCAGAGAATTTTCTCCTGTTTGTGTTTTTACCAAGAGACCAATTTACTGAACAGTTTATTCAGGATTTTAACATTGCGACAGCATCAGTGGCTTACGTTTACGTTTACGTTTACGTTTGGTCATTTAGCAGATATTTTTATCCAAACCAACTTACAATGTGAGCACAGGGTTCATCACAACATCCCTGGAGCAATGAGGGTTAAGGGTCTTGCTCAAGGACCCAAATTGGTAACTTCAGTGGATCTGGGATTTGAACCCACAACCTTCAGATTGATAGACCAACCACGCCCCTCTTCTACCGCTTCATCCCGACAGGAAACAGTCATGAGGCATCTCCAACCTACCCATCAGCATGTACATTTACATTTACATTAAGTCATTTAGCAGACGTTTTAATCCAAAGGGACTTACAAATGAGATCATTACAAGTCAGAAGTTATGGAGAAAAACAAATATACTGTAAAATCTTTTAACCTGATTGTTATTTGATGACCCAGCGATGGATTGGCGTCCTGTCCTGGGTGTATCTGCCCTGCGCCCGAAACGTTCTCCCCTGGATGGGCATGGGGAACCCCCCCGCGACCCTAATATAGGATAAAGCGGAAGATAATGGATGGATGGATGTTATTTGATGCTGCGGCCCCTCACCCCTTTTTTTTTTTTTTTACAACAGGTATTTGTTAAAAAATGCATCTTCAGTAGTTTCTTAAAACCGCTTAGTGATTCTGCCTTATGGACAGAGTTGGAAAGATGGTTCCACCATGTTGCAGTGGTGAACGCCACGGGTGAGAATCAGCTCCTCGGTGAGGTGGAACCACCAGGGGACGATCATCACTGGGGCGAAGTGAACGAGTCGGAGTGTATTTTGAAAAGATAGAGTGAAGGTAGGGGGGGGAAGATCCGGAAATGGTTCTGTAGGCCAGAGTCAGTGACTTGTACTGAATGCAGCAGCTACAGGGAGCCAATGGAGGGACATGAGTAATGGAGTGACATGTCTTTGGATATTGGGAGGAAGCCGGAGGACCTGGCGGTAAAACCACTGGGACACAGGGAGGACATGCAAATTCACTCAGAAGGACTTTTATTGGAGGGCCTCGAACCCAGGACCTGCTTACTGTGAGGCTGACATTCTGACTACTGCAGCATGTGACCAGACGAAGACATCTGAAGCTAAAACATCCACAAAAAAAAGAGCACAAGGTCCAAACTATTTTCAGAATGGGTTTCATTACAGCGGTCCGTCGCCGTGGCGCTCGTGAGTTGAGAACTCGGTTTAGGAATCGAGTGTTTGTCATTACAGATGTGTTGCATTCTGGGTGCCGGTGCACATGAGGACGTTGAAATCACCAACAGTGTTATTCAGAGATATCGGCCGTCTGAGTCGACCTCCCATCAGCCACCCCGTTTGGGCATGTCGTGAAGGCAGAGGCATTTAGTGGTCTCTTCATGACTCTCCCTGATTCCGATTCAGTACCGGAGTGAGTCATGCGTCTGATGTTCTGCATGATTGCTTCATTAAATCAGTAAAAATAAACACAAATAAAAGCAACACGCCAATTACACGGGCGTGAGGAGAGCATGTGCCATGAGCCCTTCTACTTAGTCATTTCACCTCTTCAATCAGCACCCGGACTAATTTTGGAAAATAAGAGGTTTCCCATATCACCAGAGTTCCTCCACACGCCTGATCTCCAGATAAAGCCTCACATATGGTGCTGATGGAATTAATTGGATTCTATCGGTTTCGTGTTGTTTTTGAACGGCACTGGAATAGAATGTAATTGCAGGCTGGAGTAATGATGCTTGGGGTGAATTTAGATTGTTCACGGGACGGAGGGCTGTCTTTTAAATGTACAGACTTTCTAAGAACAGATTTTAAAAGGAGGTGTTTGCTTCTTTTAGATTGGGTCACTGTGATGTCATTTTTTGATTTTTGTAATATTATTTGATGGTATTTCATTAACCAGGATTCATTCATGAAAGGTGGGAGAGGTAGCTCAGTGGTCATGGTGTTGGGATATCAATCTGAAGGTTGGGGGTTCAAATCCCAGGTCCAATGAAGTTACCAATGTGGGTCCTTGAGCAAGACCCTTAACCCTCATTGCTCCAGGTTGCTTTGGATGTCTGCTAAATGACCCCATACCCATCCATTGGGCAGAGCGTTTCGGGCACTGGGCAGCTACATCCAGGACAGGGCACCAATCCATCACACACACAAATACACTATATGGGGCAATTTAAAGCATTTAATTTACCTTAAATCCATGTTTTTGGACTGTGGGAGAAAACTGGAGAACCTGGAGGAAACCCACGCGGACACGGGGAGAACATGGAAACTCCACCCAGATTGGAATTCAAATCTGGATCCCAAGCACTGAGAGGAGAACATGCTAAGTGGCTTTTTGGTTAGCACGGGTTCTCCGTGGGTTTCCTCCCACAGCCTAAAAACATGGATCAAGGTCAATTGAGTTCTCCAAATTGCCCCATATAGAGTGTGTCTGTGTGAGTGAGTGTGTGCCCAGCGATAGATTGGCACCCTGTCCTGGGTGTATCTGCACAGCGCCCGAAACACGTTCTCCCCTGGATGGGCATGGGCCACCCCCCCCCCCTCCCCGCGACCCTAATAGAAGATAAAGTGAAAAATAATGGATGGATATATTATATATATATATTTTTTTCTCACAGTTATGGATGTAACTCGGGATAAAGTCTGGAACCAGAGTAAAGTGTTCCGTTGTGTTCTCGGTTCTCCCCATACCGACAAAACAAAATAATGGATTCAACAAGAATAAAAAAAAGTTTGAGGACGAAGCCAGAAGCCGCAAACTCGTGTAGTGCTTCTGAAGAAGTCTCATGGTCCTGCCTCTTCCTCCTCCTCCTCCTCCTCCTCCTCCTGCTGCGGCTGCGGGACAGAGGAACCAGAATAACGCGCTGTCTCGATGTTCGCCTCCTGCGCGCTCGGCTGCAGTATTCAGGTTCCGGGGCGGGTTTGTTGTGCGGGGTGAAGGTCGCAGGGACGCGGGACAGCTCTTCATCTCTGACGCTCTCAGCCGCCACATGTGAGTTTACATTGTCCTCTTACCACATACCTGTCCTCTTTCTGAAATGTGGACATGCGTTTTGTTTTTTAAAATATTATTTTTTTATTAAATATTATTTATTTTTTTGAAACAGTTTGAAATATAATTTTTTTGTGTTTTTTATTCTACTAATATAATAAAAATAAAGAATATATTATGTATTATATAAGTTAATATATTATAAATAATATAACAGCGCGGCAGTGGTTAGCATGTTCTCCTCTCAGCGCTAGGGATTCCCAGTTCGAATCCCAATCTAGGTGGAGTTTCCATGTTCTCCCTGTGTCCGTGTGGGTTTCCTCCCACAGTCCAAAAACATGGATCAAGTCAATTGAGTTCTCCAAATTGCCCCATATAGAGTATGTCTGTGTAAGTGAGTGTGTGCCCAGCGATAGATTGGCGCCCTGTCCTGGGTGTATCTGCCCAGAAACGTTCTCCCTTGGATGGGCATGGGGAACCCCCCCCCCTACTATAGGATAAAGCAGAAGATAATGGATGGATAACATAAGGCACTATGTGGAAAAAAAAGTATTTTGAAAAGTTATTGTTGCTATTAAACTTTTAACCTATTATTTAGTTGTACATAATTCAAATTTACAGCCAATTCATTTATACAGGTGTAGTTTGGACTTTCTATGCAAACTTTTGTTAAATCGGGATCATGTTGGTTCTCATTGCGTTAAAGTTTTTTTTATTATTATTATTGTGGCACATGGGGGAGGTTCCATGGTTGCTGGTTTGATGGAACAGCGGTACCTGTCCTGTGCGCCTTTAAGACAGAGGGTCAGCCGCTTTCCATAAAACCGCCCACCGAACACAAGGTGCTTATCACATCAGCCGGAGCTCCCGAAGAACCTGCTGCGTGCGCTTGGGTTCGGTCCTCAGAGCCAAGCCGAGCCGAAGGACCCCGAACCCCCGACTGCTGTAGGAAACGATCCGATCCTCCCGGATCCTCATGGCTCTTATATAAGCATCATGCTCGAAGCCAGCGTTGCACTTGACAACATGCGTTTCCCTCCGCAGGCTCGCAGACGGAGCTGCGCGTAACGCAGGCGCACAGTGGGACCTTTATTCCGCAGGACGCACCGAAAACCCGACGAGAGAAGCCTTTACACGGACCCAAAATGAACCCCATCGTGTTTAATAAACTGAGCAGCCCGATGCTGTTCGAGGAGAAAGCCAACGAGGTGGAGAGGAGCAGCAGGAATTATCTGGAAGTGATCGACGGACAGCACGCCGACATCCTCTCCAGAGACAGCTCCGTTATGCGCCACCGAAGACCCGGGTATGTACCGAAGCTTTATGGATTTTCCTGGCGTCGTTCGTTCGTTCGTTCGTTCGTCTGTCAACCACCACTGTGAATTATTACAGACATGGTACAGCATGGAAAGTTAGACACAACTTCCAGAGCCGACTGTATGCCCCAAACCGCACCCCATCCTTTACTAAGTGCGCTATTTTGGGGGGGATGTGTGCAGTGCAGTGCAGTGCAGTGTGTTTATGCCCCTGCGCTTTGCATCACACGTGGATATTAAATCATTATCATATCAATTAGTATTAGAGTTTTATTAAAGCTAATGCATGTTGTAATATACTCATACTAATTTACTGAAGTTTTTTTTTTTATGTAAAAGTCGGCTTGGTTAGTGTAGTTTTCCATGTACATTTTGGAATATATATATATATGTGTGTGTGTGTGTGTGTGTGTGTGTGTGTGTGTGTGTATTTTACTGTATACTGTGTACTGTATAAACCATGCGGTTTATATATACTTTTAACACTTCCCACACATTACAATACAAATAATTACGCTTTTACGTCCCCATTTTTAATAACTGGACTGTTATATCACAGTTTACTGTGTGAGGGTAATATGTGTCTAAGTTGTTTGTAAAAATACCCCAAAGTACCCCAAAATACTGCCCTAAAGGTACAGGTATGCCAGTGTCCTTCTGCTGATTCCATATGACGCAGTAAACAGTTTTGTTTACGATATAATTCTGTGATTTTAAAGCAGCAACCAACAATAAAATCCACTTTTTAAAAGGGCTTCTGGGAAAAGTCGTGGTTCCTCCACCTTTTAAATCATCTTCCTCTCTGAAACAAGGCTGTATTTCCTCAGACATTCCGATTATTCATTTTAATGAATGGCTGTCTGGTGATTCCACAGCCTAGAGCAATAAATCAAAGAGGGAGCATCGCTAAATAGTTTCATTCTGCATGTGCGCTCCTCTACCAAATTTACATTACGTTGAAAACTCGTGGCTGCTGTTCGGTGTTCAGACCCAGCATCCTGCATCCTCCTCCTCCATCCTCCTCCTCCATCCAGCATTCTGAGTGATGCCCGAGGATGAACCTCAAAAGCAGCAGCACCTCTGTGAACCGTCATGCTGAACGCGTCGTGTGCGCGCCTTGTGACGCGTCAGCGACCGCTCGGTCTCAGGATGCGCACGCGTGCGCGTGTGCGCGTCCCCGACACCGGGAGAGCTGCAGGAGAACATTTCTCTCCGGGCTGATCATACAGATTTAGGTTGTTCATACAGATCTGGGTTACAATGAAAATATTTTTTCCGAACATGAGCTCGGAGCTTTGGGAGGTGGGACCTGCTGCACGCGCGCCGGGTCCCGGTGAGGGACGTCACGTTGGCTCTCGCAGTGTCACAGTGACATCTACAGGTCCAAACGACCACTTGTCCCACATGCAGCCCTGTGACACTGGGACTCCCGTAAAACCACCTGCCTCAAGTCGTGTCTGTAACCCAAACTGAGGCTTCTCCAAATGATCCAACCTCTTGGGGGTTGGGGTCGGTGGGGGGGGGGGGTCAGTCTGTAACGCGTCCCAGAATTAAGAAGTAAATAGGATTCCTTTATTATTATAACAATAATAATTATTATCATAATTGTTATTGTTATTATTGTTATTATTGTTATTATTATTATTATTATTATTATTATTATTATTATTATTATTATTATTATATACATTTTATTTATATAGCACTTTAAGGGACCTCGAAGATGCTTTACAAAACAAATAAAACAGTATAACATTAAAACACATAGAGCATTAATGCAGTTATAAAAATAAAAAAAAGCAAAAGCAAAATGCAGAACAGAAATAAAATATCAGATTAAAGGTTAAAAGCGATCGAAAAACAGATGGGTTTTGAGAAGTGACTTAAAAGTAGGCAGATCGGAGGTAATTTTTTAGGGAGAGCGTTTCAAAGTGAGGGGGCTGCAACAGAAAAGGCTCCATCACCCCGTTTTTGTTCTCTTTAGTTTGGTTTACCCCAATGAAGTTCCTAGAATTAATTATTAGACCTTCAGGTACATAATGAGGTACATACATACAATCTGTACATGACTGTCCTACACTGTTGATGCTGCCTGGCCGCTCAAGGAGGATGAGTCCCCCTCTGAGCCTTGGTCCCCACAAAGTTTCTTCCTTAAAATAACAACATAACAGAGTTTTTTCTTGCTGCTGTTTCTTCAGGTTGCTCTTTGGGGGTTCAAAGAGCTTATAACACTGTAAAGCTGCTTTGTGACAATGTACTAAAAAGCAAAAAAAAGCGCTCTATAAATAAATTACTTGAACTTGAACTTACATGTATCTTTGGATATTTCACGAAACACACCTCAGTAACAAGCATCTCTAAAGAGACAAGTGAATGGCTTATGTGACGTAGTTTCTCAGTTTATTTCTCTCTCCTGCTGTATAATCCTCACTAATGTACCTCCGTTGATTTCTTATTGGACCTCACGACAACTGTGTACATTTCAAGGGTCAAAATGTAGATACATGTTTCTTGCAGTGTATTAAAGGACCTTAGAGGGTCCAGCCCCGGTGCCAAGCATTGTACCCTCAAAGGTACTTGATTTTTGTCTTTAGGCTGTTTCACCTTTTTGTTATTTACACACATACTGTAGAAACATTAAATGCCATGGCTTTATGGTTTGGCCTGAAATGAACCCCTATTTTAACTCTTCATATTAATAAACATAATTTTTATCGTGCACTCCATAGTGTTCTAAACCCATAATGCATTTCGGCAAGTAATGTGCAGCTTCCAATTAAATAGTTGCTCAAAATGTGCTGGTTGCATTTGTTAGGACAGCTGCTCTAAAACTTTTATAGCCAGAGTCCTCTTTTAGCGTCAAAGTAATTTTCATGGGACCCTTATAATCACATAACTGCCGTGTTTTATGACTATAATCCAGCTATTCAAATACGACACACTTACATTTACTCCTAAACTTTCCTGAATCCAAACCAGAGACATTCAAAACCGTTCATATCATAAAGGCCCCTGTTGTTTATGCTGCACTAAATTTAATGGATTTAAATGTACGACATGTTCAATATGGAATTTAAAACACAACAATTTTTATATGACGTGGCATCATTATTCTTATATTCTGGAAAAGTTTTTTTTTTTTTTTTTTTTTTTTTAACTTCGACAGAATGTCTGTGGCTGTTCCAGGGTCTGAGGAGAGGGCCCCAGATGGATCAATAAGAAATGTAGGCGAAATTCTCCAAACCCGAAGTGTTCCACAAGTACAGATATTTCAAGTTCAGATTGTTGCTCTTGAAAGGACCCTATAGTCACGTTAGAGCCACCCATCGTGCTTGAGTCTAACCCTCTGATGTATATAATAATGTTTAGTTATTTATTTATATATATTTAAGTTAGTTTTACCTGAAGTTGGTCCTAAAAGAACATATAGAATACTAGAATGTTGCTTCCTAAAAAATACGAAATAGGAATAGGAAGTTTTTTCTTGCCACTGTTACTTCAGCATGTTTTTTGGGGGTTCAGGTGTTTAACTTCATGAATGCTATTAATTATTAAACTTGAATTCATTGTGTAGTTTAAACATTATAGTAAAGATTAATCAACCTAATGAAGTTCAGTACACATCCTGAACAGTTATCCATCCATCCATTATCTTCCGCTTTATCCTATATTAGGGTCGTGGGGGGTTCCCCATGCCAATCCGGGGGAGAACGTTTCAGGTGCTGGGCAGATAGACCCAGGACAGGGCGCCAATCCATCGCTGGTCACACACTTACTCACACACACACTCTATATGGGGCAATTTGGAGAATTCAATAGCCTTGATCCGTGTTTTTGGACTGTGGGAGGAAACCGGAGAACCCAGAGAAAACCCACGCTGACACGGGGAGGACATGGAAACTCCATCCAGATGGGGATTTGAACCGGGAATCCCTAGAGCTGAGAGAAGAACATGCTAACCACTAATCCACCGCGCCACCATATATATATATATATATATATATGTATATATAATCTATTGTGGGTGTATATACTGTAAGCTTGACTCCTTATTCCTTCAGGTCTCGTCAAGGTGGAGGGAAGGTCCGTCACAAACGCCAGGCCCTGCAGGACATGGCCAGACCACTTAAACAATGGCTGTACAAGCACCGCGACAATCCCTACCCCACTAAAACAGAGAAGATCCTGCTGGCACTCGGCTCCCAGATGACGCTGGTTCAGGTGATTATGCTGAGCATCACACACTGCCGCCTTTAACGGCTCGGGGTATTTCACTTTTATAATCGTACTTGCCCCTTCTGGGCCCGGGATTGGGGGGACATTATTTGCAAATGCTGTAAACGATAAATCATGCGAGGTAAGCACATCTGCGATCAGCGTTGTGGATCCCGGTTCGAATCCCCATCTGGGTGGAGTTTCCATGTTCTCCCCGTGTCCCCATGAGTTTTCTCCGGGTTCACCGGTTTCCTTCCACAGTCCAAAAACATAGACTCAGAGTCAATTGGATGCTTTAAATTGCCTTTTAATAGTGTGTGTGTGTGTATGTGCCATCGCCCTTGGATGGGCAAGGTATAGGGGCATCCTGGTATAAGGTTTAGCAGGAGATAATGAATGAATTAACGGTCAATGCTGGTTGGGGTTCCTTGGAAATAGACACTTTATTTACCTTATTAAAAAAAAAACCCAAAACAAACAAAATCCCATCCATCCATCCATTATCTTCTACCTTATCCTGTACTAGGGTCGTGTGGGGGTGCCCCATGCCCATCCAGGGGAGAACATTTCGGGCGCACACACACACACTCTATATGGGGCAATTTGGAGAACTCAATTGACCTTGATCCATGTTTTTGGACTGTGGGAGGAAACCGGAGAACCCGGAGGAAACCCACGAGGACACGGTGAGAACATGATTGGGATTCGAACTGGGATTCCCTAGCTCTGAGAGGCGAACGTGCTGTCAACTAAGCCACCATGCCGCTCCAAAACGACATCCACCTCACCTCCGTGCTCAAAATCACTAATCATGCTCTCCACCAATCAGTGATGTTGGTGTTTGTACAGAGTATATAAACCTCCACAGGGTCCTAAAGAGTATGTCAGACATCATGATGGGAGCAATGCTGTGGCTTTCACTTATTCATGAGATACGATGATAAGAAGGTTTCCACTCGAACCCACAGTTTGTTGTACCTCCACCACGGTGCACGTAGAACCGCGGAGCTCTGCAACGTGTCAGCACTCACTCAGTCACCGATTCATTACGCTGGTTCATTTGATTATGCTGAGCATCACATTCTGCGGCCTTTAACAGCTCGGGGTATTTCACTTTCATAATCGTACTTGCCCCTTCTGGACCCGGGATTAGGGGGACATTATCTGCAAATGCTGTAAACGATAAATCATGCGAGGTAAGCACATCTGCCGATCAGCGTTGTGGATCCCGGTTTGAATCCCCATCTGGGTGGAGTTTCCATGTTCTCCCCGTGTCCCCATGAGTTTCCTCCGGGTTCTCTGGTTTCCTCCCACAGATGATAAGAAGGTTTACACTCGAACCCACAGTTTGTTGTACCTCCACCACGGTGCACGTAGAACCGCGGAGCTCTGCAACGTGTCAGCACTCACTCAGTCACCGATTCATTATGACAAATGGCTTCGGGAAATCGGCACCATTTTTCATCGGCCTGCATGGCAATTTCGGTGGACTAATCTTCCGAGGCCATGTGCTTTAAGTGATCCCGGATCGCACGGCGCGTCCAGACCCGCCGTACACTGCCTCATTTGTTTTCTCTCCGTGCCACTGGCTTCCATCTGCACTATTAAACCTGAAGGCCATCCCGAGAGGAGCGTGGCACTGGGACATTTTTGAAGCGGAATTTGATCTCGAAATAAAGCTGAGATCAGAGCCGAGGGCTTAGCGGGAATAAGTAGTCTAGCATGAAGACCTGTCCCGGCACTCCGCCTGTCATAAGCCACTTGAAGTCTATCGGGCATGAAAAGTTATTCTTGTATAACATCTAATGGCCTGTGGACCCCGTGAAACGGAGACGCCTGGGTCAAATAGCGCTTTTATTACTTAAAGACAGACGGCACGCGGACAAAGAGACGTATTATTAGAACCACCACGGACATTCCAGAATAAGCACCCATCTCGGCGGCGGCGTTTGAAGACGCGTTAATGGAACGTCGGGTCCGCGGCGCTCGGTTCGGTTCGTGCGGAACTGAATACGGTCTGCAGTGGCGCTGAAGACGGCGGCGTGAGGGTCATGTGATCGTCTCGATCTGGAGACTTCACACAGTTCAACAATCATTTCAAATAAACAATAAAACTCGTAAAAATCAGCTGCAGACTTTAAATCTGAAGCGCTCTCGTTTTCTCGTTTCCTCTCCTTTGTCTCTCTCACACACTTTCTCACGCTGACTATTTATTTCTCACTTGCTTTTTCTTGTGTTTTACCTTCCTAAATTTTTCATCCCTCTTTTTTATTTTTCTTTGATTTTTTTTTGCACTCTCTTACTTTCTCTTTCTTTCTGTCTTTCTTTCTTTCTATCTTGCACCTCTCTCTCCAATTTCTTGCTCTCTCTCTTTCTGTCTCACACACTTTCTCTTCTTGTTTTTTCTATTTTTTTTTTTGCTCTCTCTCTTTTTCACACTTTCTCTCTTCTCTTTTTTTGTTTTCATTTTTTATCTATCTCTCTCTCTCTTCCCTGCTCTCTCTCTTTCTTTCTCACATCCTCTCCCTGTTTTCTCTTTTTATTTTTTCTCTCTTTCTATTCTGTCTCTGTTACTTTCTTTTTTTGTTTTCTTTTTCTCTCTCTCCTCTTTCTCTTTCTTGCTTTCTCTTTTTTCATATATATCTCTCTCTCTCCTCTTTCTCTTGTTATTTTCTCTTTTTTATATCTCTCTCTCTCTCTCCTCTTTCTCTTGTTGTTTTCTTTTTTTTATCTCACTCTTTCACCTCTTTCTCTTCTTGTTTTCTTTTCACCTCGCTCTCTCTCTCTCCTCTTTCTTTTTCATGTTTTCTTCCGTTTTCTATCTCGCGTCCTTTCTCTCTTTCCATTCTGTCTCTCTCTCTTTTTTTTTAGTACTTTTCCTCTTCTCAAACTTACTCGCCCCTTTGCTTTTCTTTCTCTTATACTTGTTTGCTCACTCTCTCACTCTCTCACTCTCTCACTTGTTTTCTTGTGCTCATTGTGCTTATTTCACTCTTTTCTCTTTGTTTTCTCTCTCAGGTGTCGAACTGGTTTGCGAATGCTCGACGACGGTTGAAAAACACAGTGCGGCAGCCAGACCTCAGCTGGGCCCTCAGGATAAAACTCTATAATAAATATGTGCAGGGCAACGCGGAGAGACTGAGCATCAGCAGCGACGACTCCTGTTCTGAAGGTACGAGTGCACACTCATTTAGAGAGAACCTTCAGAGCATCACAGCACAGGTTCGAGATTCAGACATTCACACAAATTAAATTAAGACCTGGAAACTGACGTGAACACATGTTTTAAAATCATTAATCTTTAGTTTAATTTTCCTAATAATTCTGTTAATTAAAAATGTTACATAGAAAAGTTTCATTATAAACTTATAACTTCACAATATTAGGTTATGATTATTGTTCTAAACAATTTATAAACTGTAGATTCTAGACACGTTCAGGATCTTTTACTGCAGCGGGTATATATTTTTCTGTAGATTAGCATGTTCTCCTATCAGCGCTTGGGATTCCCGGTTCGAATCCCAATCTGGGTGGAGTTTCCATATTCTCCCCGTGTCCACGTGGGTTTCCTCCGGGTTCTCTGGTTTCCTCCCACATTCCAAAACATGGATCGAGGTCAATTGAGTTTTCCAAATTGCCCCATATAGAGTGTGTTTGAGTGAGTGTGATATATTGGCATCCTGTCCTGGGTGTATCTGCCCAGCGCCCGAAACATTCTCCCCTGGATGGGCATGGGGAACCCCCCCACGACCCTAGTAGATGATATATATATATATATATATATATATATATATATATATATATATATATATATTTTTTTTTTTTTTTTTATATTTTTCTTAACAAGATGAGAAAAGCGGGATCAGTGTTAGATTTTCAATTCAATCCAAATGTTCCAGTTTGGTTCCACACACATGCAATCAAAACTCTAAATGAGGTACAAACCTAAACTGTATGAACTAAATAAACAGCAGCATCTGTAAATGCTGATGATTAATTCTAAAAGAAACATCAGTCTCCAGGACACTGCTGCCCTCGCTCCGTTTGACTCAATGCATGCAATAAATGAGAGAAAATAAATGCAATTAGCAAACCCCGCGCACAAGCGCCTCCACCCTGACACCACCGAGGTCAGAGTTCATCTGACTGTGCTTTCATCGCCCCAACACTCCGTTCGTCACTCTTCTGATAAGAGCGCCGTCACAGTGGATGATCCAGCTGGACTCTGGACCTGATTCAGGATGAAGTTCTAATGAGCCCACACTTACTTCACTTCCATCCCAGCGCTGATCTGATCTGGGTTCAGGATCCAGTTCAGTGTGGTGATCATTTCCATTTCTGCTGCTTTCCATTACAGGAAGAAAAAGCGAATGTGTACAAACCTCCTCTAACCCCGAAACACAGCGTCTCAGCCAAGATTTGCTCTTCGTCCAAATCTGTATTCTCAGTTCGGTGCTTTTAAGTCGATTGTGTGTATCCACGGTGTCCTGATTAAAAATGTGTAAATCTGTAAATTCTAAACGTGAATTAAACAAAGACAGTGTCTTAAACCCATCCATCCATTATCTTCCGCTTTATCGTCTATTAGGGTCGCGGGGGGGGGGGTTCCCCATGCCCATACTGGGGACAATGTTTCGGGCACTAGGCAGATACACCCAGGACAGGACGCCAATCTATCGCTGGGCACACACTCATTCACATAGACACACTCTATATGGGGCAATTTGGAGAATTCAATTGACCTTGATCCATGTTTTTGGACTGTGGGAGGAAACCGGAGAACCCGGAGGAAACCCACGCGGACACGGGGAGAACATGGAAACTCCACCCAGACTGGGATTCGAACCGGGAATCCCCGGGATTTCCATTTCCACCATGTACTATGGATGCAGTGCACCTAACATCAATTGCCCCCCAGGTGTTATGTACAGCGCAGCACACTTTACTTTGTGTAAAGTGTGTTTATATGTGTGTGTTTCAATGCATGGATGGGTTAAATGGTGGCAAAGTGGTTAGCATGTTCTCCTTTCAGCTGGTGTTCCAGGTTAGAATCCCGATCAGAGTGGCATGTCCCTGTTCTCCACACGTCCGTGTGGGTTTCCTCCCACAGGTGGCTGCTCCAAATTGCCCCTATATAGTGTGTTTTTCTGAGGGAGTGTGTGCCCAAAATGTTCTTCCCTGGATGGGCATGGGGAACCCTCTCCCTAAAACCCTAGTATAGGATTTGGTGGAAGTTAATGGATGGATAGGGAGGCACAGTGGCTTAGTGAATAGCACGTTCTCCTTTCAGTGCTTGGAATTCCCGGTTTGAATCCCAATCTGGGTGGAATTTTCAGGTTCTCCCCGTGCCCGCGTGGGTTTCCTCCGGGTTCTCCGGTGTCCTCCCACAGTCCCAAAACATGGATCAAGGTCAACTGAGTTCTCCAAATTGGCCCATATAGAGTGTGTGTGCTAGATAGATTGGCGATAGATTGGCACCCTGTCCTGGGTGTATCTTCCCAGCGCCTGAAACGTTCTACCCTGGATGGGCATGGGGAACCCTCTCCCCATGACCCTAGTAGAGGATTTGGCAAAAGATAATGGATGGATGGATATTAAGCAGAAAATCTTTTAGTAATTTTTACGTTGTGTTGGACTCATGAATTTAATCCTGAATCTCTGATTTAATTTATTTTAGCTTTTAAATAAAGATTCTTTAAACCCGTGAGGAAGCAGACGTCAGACACCAGGCTGCTGTGTCCTGGCTGATCTGCTGCATTAAGGAATAAGTAGAAAACGAGCCGGATTCGACTTCCCTGTGAACTGTTGCTTTAATTGCTAAGTTGAATCAGGTGTGTTCTCAGCGGTGAGCGGTGACTGAGCGGCGCTGTACTCCACCACCACCACCACCACCACCTCACCGCTCTCCCGAATTCCTCCCCTGTTTGTGTTCGAGATGCTCGCTTCCCCCGAGACCGTCTAGCAGATAGACACCGATAATCACTTGGACCATTTGGAACACACTACTGTCTGAATGTGGAAAAGCCCGGAGTTGGTGCATGTGGTTCTGATAAGGCGAGGCTGTGATTGTAATTGGATCTTGGCAGGATGGCGCAGCATTGCATCTCAAACGAAGCTGTAAGAGACCTGGCGTGGAGGCGATCCGGCCTCCGGCCTCACCGCACTTGAGGTTTTTCAGCGCGGTGTCCTGTGCGCCTGTTCCACTTACAGAATGGCTTCCGCAGTGTGGCTTTAATGTTCCATTCTGTTTAATCCAATCCAGACGCTTTAATCTGGTCATCTCGGCCCGTTGGGGTAAGACCAGTCAGCTGTGGAATCTAAAGCGGCGATAGAACCATTAATTCTTGATGTGTACGGTGCAGGGTGAGACTGAATCACTTTCCAAACATCTTGTCTGCTTATTTTCCTTTTACTTCCAACAATATTGATCCCCTAGTAGCGCTTTCCTCATCTTTACTTTATTACTGTGTGTTGATTTTAGATTCCAGATCATTTAAACATCTGTCTCTCTCATCTGTAAAACATTTGGTGGTATAGATTCTTTTTACTATAGAGAAAGAGAGAGAGAGAGAGACAGAGAGAGAGAAAGGAAGATTCTGCCAACTTTACTCCCATATTTTAAGTACATGGATTTAAGATGAGGGCGGCACGGATTCCAGGTTCGAATCCCAATCTGGGTGGAGTTTCCATGTTCTCCCCGTGTCTGCGTGGGTTTTCTCCGGGTTCTCTGGTTTCCTCCCACAGTCCAAAAACATGAATCATGGTCAATTGAATTCTCCAAATTGCCCCATGTAGAGTGTGTGTGTGTGAGTGAGTGTGCGTCCAGTGATAGATTGGCATCCTGTCCTGGGTGTATCTGCCCAGCGCCCGAGACATTCCTCCCTGGATGGGCATGGGGA
>JAFMOD010000119.1:1375329-1425376 GCA_019802435.1 Corydoras maculifer
GTGTGTGTGTGTGTGTGTGTGTGTCTGTGTGTGTGTCTGTGTGTGTGTGTGTGTGTCTATGTGTTGTGTGTGTGTCTCTGTGTATATATATGTGTGTGTGTGTGTCTCTGTGTATATGTGTGTGTCTGTGTGTTGTATGTGTGTGTCTATTAGTGTGTGTTGTGTTTGTGTCCGCTTGTGTGCATGCATGTGTGAGTGTGTGTGTGTCTGTGTGTTGTGTGTGCGTGTCTATTAGTGTGTGTTGTGTTTGTGTGTGTGTCTGTGCTTGTGTGCATGCATGTGTCTGTGCGTGTGTATGTGTGTGTGTGTGTGTGTGTGTGTGTGTGTGTGTGTGTGTGTGTGTGTGTGCCTTTGGCCAGAGGAATTTCCCCCTGTTGTTCTGAATGACAGGCCTTATATACTTTAAAGACATAGTACGGCTGAAAATAAATTTTTTATTTTCGTGTTTTTTCAGCCAAGCCGTGTTTAGTGCCATCAATTTTCTTTCTCACTTTTGCACTTTAGATTTCGCTTTCGCAAAAGTTACAAATTTACTGTGCTGAGCCCCTCCACTCTGCAGACGTGCAACTTGGAAAACTCGGGGTTGTATTTTTTAATGACTGCCCCTGTGGTATTTGTAAGCAGACTCGTCCAAAAAAGGAATCCTGTCCCTAAAATTATTCCGATCATCATCGGCGTGCGATGCTGTGAAACATGTCTGCTGTGATGTCCGAGGTCTTCGAGGTGCTCTGAGTTTCATGCAGCTGTGTCTTCGTTTAACATCATCATTCATCACTGTCACAAAAGATCTCCTCTGTTCTGATTCCAATCCACAGAGCGGAGTCTAACACCATACACAATATAAAAGTGTATGAGTTTTGTATGTTCTCCCTATGAGAACTGCAATTTTTACAAAAAAAAAGTGACCACAGATTAAACGTTTGACTTAATAAATAATATAATTAAATAAATAAATAATTAATTAATATAATAATTATTGTTAAATCAAATGTGATTAGTGTCATGATGGGGTGCGCTGTCCGTAGAAGGCGGCGCGGCGCGGTGCGGTGCGGTGCGGTAGTAGGAAGCGAGCAAGGCAATCAGGTCAGCAAACAAATGTCTGTTTATTAACTGAAGGCAGCGGGAACGCCGCTGAAGGCACGGCGAGACGTGCCGGAAGCAAAAACACATAGACACAAAAACGAGACAGCGGGAACGCCGCTGAGGGCGAAACGTGCCGGGAGAAAACTTAACAAAATAACTAAACCAAACCAAACGCCGACACCCGACGTAACATCCCTGTATACGCAAAAGCACCTACATAAGCAAAAATGCTGGCCTGCTGGCTCACGGCACAAGCGTGCTTCAAATACCGCCAGCAGGCCACATGTGATCAGGTAGGACCCAATCCCAGTTCACAGGGATGGGGCCCTACCTACGGAAGCCCTACACGGCCAACCCCGAAACACGGGAGACAGGGGGGAGTGGCCCAGCCCTCCCAACCTGACAGTTTTATGTCTGGAATTAAACTAATAAAATGTTAGTGACTAATTTTAGAACAGATTTGTGATCTGCATTCGTTTTTAAAACCTTTTTATTTGTTTAAAAATGATTTGGGAAGACAAAAGTTTAGAGATCAACCAAGTGAAAATATTAAATCATCATTATTGTGAACTTATATTCAAAATTCAGTGAATTGAGATTTGTCTTATAAATTACAAAAAAAGCACTTTGTAGGTACAAACATTATAATAGCCAATACCTCATGGAAACATGAACACTATCAATGTCCCGCTGAATCGGCAAGTTAAACAATTCAAATGTTTTTTACTTTATTAAAGTCCAAAAATGATTATATCTATATATATATAATGTATATTTAGTAATACTCATTAGTCCTTGATGTATGTACCGACATAAACCTGATGGTCTAATTATATTTAAAGCAATGTGGTGTGAGATTATTTTATAATAATCTAAAGATGAATTAAATATGAATGTGTAGACTGAACGCATGTTCTCCTCTCAGCACTAGGGATTCCCGGTTCGAATCCCAATCTGGGTGGAGTTTCTATGTTCTCCCCATGTCTGCGTGGGTTTCCTCCGGGTTCTCCGGTTTCCTCCCACAGTCCAAAAACATGGATCAATGTCAATTGAATTCTCCAAATTGCCCCATATAGAGTGTGTCTGTGTGAGTGAGTGTGTGCCCATCCATAGATTGGTGTCCTGTCCTGGGAGTATCTGCCCAGCTCCTGAAACGTTCTCCCCCTGGATGGGCATGGGGAACCAACCCATGACCCTAATAGGGGATAAAGCAGAAGATGATGGATGGATGGATGGGTGTAGACTGAACTCCCGGCAGCATCCATGTCACAGTCACAGTGGATGGTCTGAACTGTCCTTCAGTGGAATCACTGTTCATGTAGTCAGTTCTAGTTTTTATAAGGTTTTATTAAAGAACTGTAATCAGTATATGCACGTAACAAACGCTCTACTGGTATAAAAGTTCACTCGAAAATTCCGTCTTGCGCTTGTGAGCCAACAGCATCGAATCTGGTGCCATCAATCACGTCAAACATTTCGTATCAGGGGACTTGCATGAGCATTTCAGACGGCATTCACACATGCATGTCTTGGAAAGTTGGTCTCTTAGTGCATATGTGAAGACTATATTTACAGCTAGGCACTCGTGGTCCAATAAAGTGTTTATACCAGGTTTAAACCGAGCGATGGAGGAGAAGGCAATAACTCGTTCACTCTGTTTGACGCATTAAACAACTATTAATCTGGCTCATGTGTAAACCGAACACATTAGCTCCGTCTCCATGGCAATTCTAATCTCCTAAAAATGGGTCTGGTGACGCCAGTAATTGTCTTTGATGAACGTCTAAAGCGAACAACATCCAACACCTGCTGGATGCTTTTAGCCGATTGCGAGATCGGCTGGAAAGGAAGGCAGCGCAAACAACAAACCGATTAAATCCACATTAAAAGCTGATGATTGAGAGAGCAGGAGATGACTCCGGCTTCACACGACTTGCATCATTTCCTTTAAAGCGATCACATTCTGTCTGACTCTCCCACCGCACTCCTTTCTGCCCCATTCTCAGTGCATTCCACAGGATTTTCATGCAGCAGCTTTCAGACGGTTACAGCAGGAGGCTGAAATTTCAGACCTGAAGAGCGAAGATTTTACAATCTCTGCTTTCTCAGTCTGCATTCGGATTGATCTCACTGCCGCGAAGAAGCGACTAGCAGAAGCTCTGCCTCTCGATAGAGTCAAGAACACGCAATGAACGTTTAAAAGTTCTAACTTTTAAAGCTTATTATTATTATTATTTTATTATTATTATTATTATTATTATTATTATTATTATTATTATTATTATTATTATTATTACCCCCAGCGATGGATTGGTGTCCTGTCCTGGGTGTATCTGCCCAGCGCACGAGATGTTCTCCCCTGGATGGGCATGGGGAACCCCACCGCGACCCTAATAGAGGATAAGCGGGAGATAATGAATGAATGAATGAATTATTGTTACCACCCCTATATCAGCTTCATCTGTTTGTGTGTGTGTGGCTTCAGCTTAATTGTTATCCGATTAAGCTGAAACATTTGATCAACACCATTGATCATCATCGATGACAACAAATTAATTTTTTTTTATTTTTTATTACCAATTAACGGCGGCACGGTGGCTTAGTGTTTAGCACGTTCACCTCTCAGCACTAGGGATTCCCGGTTCGAATCCCCATCTGGGTGGAGTTTCCATGTTCTTCCCGTGTCTGCGTGGGTTTCCTCCGGGTTCTCCGGTTTCCTCCCACAGTCCAAAAACGTGGATCAAGTTAATTGAATTCTCAAAATTGCCCCATATTAAGTGTGTCTGTGTGTGTGAGTGTGTGCCCAGTGATAGATTGGCGTCCTGTCCTGGGTGTATCTGCCCAGCGCCCGAGACGTTCTCCCCTGGATGGCCATGAGGATCCCCACCGCGACCCTAATAGAGGATAAAGCGGGAGATAATGGATGGATGGATAATTTAACGAAAAATTTTTTATATTTTGCTTGTTATTATTATTAGTTTTCTTATTAGTAGTCTTCTGATATAATCTGGAAAGCTGATCATTATACTTTTTTTTTTAGATTTGAACTAGGTGTAGTATCACACCTCAACTTTTCATTGTTTGTTAGAGGTGGAACAAACTATTTTTATATAGCTGGGCTTTCAGGTATAGTTTTGAGTTGCTTTCTGAAAATGCTAAATGTGTCAGCATCCTAGACAGAGTTGGGAAGATTGTTTCACTATCAAGCGGCGATGAACGATATGGTATGAGGATTAGCACCACGGTGAGGTTTAAACATCAGGTAACAATCGTCACTAGAGTGCAGTGAATAAGTCGGTGTACCTTGGAAAAATAGAATGAAGGTAAAAGGGAGCAGATCTAAAGGTTGCCCTGCAGGCCAGAGAGAAGAAACCAGAGACAAACCTAAACTGTTTCATTGTACTCCGACAAAAAGTGTGCGCTTATTTTATATTTAATATATAGCATTGCTACACCACAGATCTTTCCTTAATACAAATAAATTACACTATTCAAACTTTAACTTTATTTACAAAAACTATTTATGTGGAAAAAATAGTAACTCGGGTTTAAGAATAAATGCCTTAAGGAAATAATGATTTGAGTTTCGGACCAAAACTGGCTAGATCATGGATTCCTCGCTATTCTCGAGGGATTATAGTAGATGTGGTAACCGTTGTTTAACACCATGTGACTGTGTTAGTAAGATTCTGTGCTGCAGTTAGCAGACGTTGTTCTTTTATCATCTAATTAAGACGTGACGGCTGAAATAATCCTCTAAGTTCCATCCATCCAGTATCTACATTTACATTTACATTACATTTGTTCATTTATTGGACGCTTTAATCCAAAGCGACTTACAAGGTGAGCACAGGGTTCATCACAACATCCCTGGAGCAATGAGGGTTAAGGCTCTTGCTCAAGGACCCACACTGGTAACTGCAGTGGACCTGGGATTTGAACCCCAACCTTCAGATTGATAGCCAAACTGAGCTTCCTTGCCCTCATCATCTTCCGCTTTATCCTCTACTAGAGTCATGGGGGGTTTCCCATGCCCATCCAGGGGAGAACGTTTCGGACGCTGGGCAGATACACCCAGCACAGGACGCCAATCTATTGTTGATTTTCTAAATGATATTATATAAATCAGACTGGCTGTAAATAAAAAGCTCAGTGGTGAATGATCACGCGTCGTAACTAAACTACATTTCGTTTCTGAATCCTCTGTTTAATGTGACTCAGTGAGAAATTTAAGATGAGGTCAATCTTTCCTTCTTTCTGGTGATACTTTTCTGATTAATTTCTGATGAAATAGTAAACTGAGCTCAGCATGTAATTTGAAAATGTCAGGGACGTCGTACGACCAAATAATAAAAGAAAAGAAAAGGAGAACCCTGATGGGGAAACGAGAAACAGGAGAATTCCAGCTCACGCGCCAGGGATTTTAGGTTAATGGTGCTTTACCAGGATATTGAATGCCAGATATCTTTGTTTTTCTTTCATGTGTGCTACATTTCGGGCCTCCTGTGATCCCGATCGCTATGGGGACTGATGCTGAGCGTCGAAATACCTGGAGCACGGTGTGAGACTGCACACTGATATTGTGTCTCTTTGTGGGAGTTCATGTGGCGTCTTAAAGAAACAGTGCCGTGTTTCCAACCTGGGATCTATTTAGTGCATCAGTAACACATGCTGACAAGAATTTCAACATGATTGGCTTCTTGTTTTAATAGAAATGAGTTGAAAAAAAAAAGTTAGAGCAGCTGTGACATTGTGATCTTGTAATGGACAGAATGAGACTAGAACAGCAAGGCTAAAAGGGCAGAACCTGTAAAGTACTTAGTTAAGAGGGCTTTTTGGAATGTTAGTATTTTGAATTAGACTTTAAAGGAAACATGGCCCAATTTCTGTATGACTTTGTGCTGTATACCATCCATCCGTTTACTTCCACTTAATCCTTCTTTCCTAGGGCTGTGGGGGGAGGAGTTCTCATGCACATCCAGGGGAGAACGTTTCGGGTGCTGGGCAGATACACCCAGAAAACAGTGTCAATCGATCGCTCACACAGACAGACACACAATATAGGGGCAATTTTGATGGGGCAATTTAGAGCAGCCAATTTACCTTGAGTACATGTTTTTGGACTGTAGGAGGAAACCCACTTAGACATGGGGAGAACATGCTAACTCAACCGAATATTGGGATTCGGGCATGCTGATCCCTATACCATCGCCCCACTTTCTACAGTTTGAGTAACACCAGTTATTTATATATATATATATACAAAGGCGGCACGGTGGCTTAGTAGTTGGCAGGTTCGCCTCTCAGCACTAGGGATTCCCAGTTTAAATCCCCATCTGGGTGGAGTTTTCATGTTCTCCCCGTGTCCGTGTGGGTTCTCCGGGTTCTTCGGTTTTGGCGCCCTGTCCTAGGATCTGCCCAGCGCCCGAAACGTTCTCTCCTGGATGGGCATGGGGAACCCCGCTGCGACCCTAATATAGGATAAAGCGGAAGATAATGGATATATATATATATATATATATATATATATATATATATATATATAAAATACTTAAATATAAACTGTTAAATAAACAGTACTTATTTAAACAGTAACATATTTTTTTTATTTTTATGTTGGAATAGGAGATGAGACAATGCTGTGTTTTGGCACGGATTTTAAAAAAGATTTTGTTATCTCTGCTTTTTTTGTCTTTGTATAAATCAGCCTAAATATTTTTTGGAACAGTTCTTTCGAGCGTGTTGAAGTGTAGAATGCAGAATCACTGTTTCTAAAATATTTATTGTCCCCTGAAGGAGAAGTTGCAAGGTCTTGATTCCGGTTTATTTATTTAATATATTAGCAAATGCATGGAAAAAACTGGCAGATTTTGTTCTTTTTGCTTTATAGGGTTTCTGTCTCATAGATTTTTATAGTCACGTAAATTTGCTTGTATTTCTATTCCGATCAACAGCATTTAATTCAGCTGAATGTTGTAGTTAATGGAGTATTTATAATTACATTTACATACATTTTATCGAAAGCGACTTACAAGGTGAGCACAGGGTTCATCACAACATCCCTGGAGCAATGAGGGTTAAGGCTCTTGCTCAAGGACCCACACTGGTAACTTCATTGGACCTGGGATTTGAACCCCCAACCTTTAGATTGATAGCCCAATGCCCTGACCACTGAGCTACCGCACCCAAAACTGGAACACTCTTCCAGATGAAAATGGACCAGAAAATGGTCAATACTACATTTTTATCACTTTTCAGGGATACAGTGAACATTATTGATTATTAAAAAGCCCAGCTTGAGAGGAATGAATCAGTTCAGATGGAGGACAGATGTGTATTAAAATGCACTGCGTTGGTTTTAAAGGAACGGTGGCTGAAACTGACCCATCCTCTGACGCGGCTTCCTCGCTAATCAAGAGTTTAAACTGTGCCGTTTACCACCTGCCACGTGTAAATGAATCACAACGGCTTGGTGTAACACTCATTGTTTCATGGTCGAAAAATATTAATGGCATTTGCTGCAGCCCGACAGCCGTGAACGTTTTGTCTGATAGAAGGCCTGCTATTTATAGTGTGCTATTCGCTCCTAATGAGAACAATTTCACTTAAATGAAACGACATGGTCAAAACCGGCGCAATTACGATTATTGTCTATTTGCAATCTTTGCTTCATTTCGGATTCGGCATCGTTTTTCCATTGTTAGGATTTCCCCTTCTTCTTTTCCTCTCAGTTTTCACTGAAAGAACGCAGGTTTTAGTGTGAACTAAAAAAGCAACACCATGTCGGCTCTATTCCTGTTTCTGTTACTGCTTCTCATTTCCAGCAGAGCTCTAATTTCGTCAACTCTTGTTTGGTTAAGCTTTGCTATATTAGTCGTTCAGCGTGGGGCCTGTGTTTTTTTTTTTTTTTTTTTTTTTTTAATGGCCCAAGAATGTAACATGCAGTTTACGACATGAAAAGTAGTTCTTTATTCAAGGTCGCTCGACAATAACCAGAGACAGCAGGCAGAATGGTGAATAAAAGCAGTTCTGTTTGACAAGGCCGTGGAGACTCCGACATGCCGGTTGGTTGTGGAAGAGAAAGACGGATTTATTTCAGTGTGTACAGATGAGTACATGATGAATCATAACTCTGTAGTAGTGTATCAGCATCATTCTGTGATTGAAGGAACTCAGGCCAACGGCAAAATCACGAGTCTTTCAAGCCAAGAATGCATGTTGGTCACGTCGGAGAACTAAATAGCAGTGAGGTCAGTTTCACTCTGACATCACTGACGTCCACTTCCAGACTGCTGTGATGCGCACTTTATGGACTAAAGTATAGAGACACGCCTGCAGTGAGCTGTCATTCAGTTTGTCAGAATTAAGTATGTAGCTGTCTACATGTTACATATGTCTTATCTACATATCAAATTTTTTTTCAAGCTCCTTAGATGATTCAGTTTTAGGTCGTCAGATGATGATTGGAATTCTACAATGAGGGAGAACAATATTTTAAGTATAATATATAATAAGTAGCAAAATGTATGATAGATACAGTAAATCCATCCATCCATCCATTATCTTCCACTTTATCCTCTATTAGGGTCACGGGGGAATGGAGGGGGTTCCCCATCCCCATCCAGGGGAGAACGTTTCAGGCACTGGGCAGATACACCCAGGACAGGGCACACTCTATATGGGGCAATTTAAAGAACTCAATTGACCTTTTTCCATGTTTTTGGACTGTGGGAAAAAAAACAGAACCCAGAGGAAACCCACGCAGACACGGTGAGAACATGGAAACGCAGATTGGGATTCAAACCAGCAATCCCTAGTGCTGAGAGGAGAACATGCTAACCACTAAGTTATACAGTATATATAAACTAAATATACATGATAATATATTATGGTAAACATGATATGTAGGTTAAATACAGGGGACTATAAACATTATACAGGTGAGATTAAAACGCTATAGACATGATTATAGATGGTTATATAAACATTATATATATATAAAAATAATGGAAGGTTTAGTATGTATTTATGAAATGTTTATGCTGAATACGTAATAAGCATCAGTAAATGTTATTCAAATTTAAGACGCTGCAAAAAATCTAATTTTATGCCAAGAAATCTTAAAAAAGTGAAACAAATCTTGTTTTATAATAGATTTCTAAGTGAGCTAAATAATAATGCTTTTAGAAACTTTTTTAAAAAGGGGGGGGGGGGGTTCCCCATGCCCATCCAGGGGAGAACGTTTCGGGCGCTGGGCAGATACACCCAGGACAGGGCGCCAATCTATCACTGGGCACACACTCACTCACACAGACACACTCTATATGGGGCAATTTTGAGAATTCAATTGACTTGATCCATGTTTTTGGACTGTGGGAGGAAACCGGAGAAACTGGAGGAAATAATAGATTTCAAAGTGAGTTAAGTAATAATTTAGTTTTTAGAAACTTTTTTTATTTATTTAAGGAATTAGAAATTTACTATATTGGCAGATAATTTTAAATTTTTTCTTTAATTGTATTTAATTTTCTTATTTTTTGACATAGTTTTTTTGCAGTGAGGGGAACGTAGTCAGGTCTCGTAATACGACTTCAAACCATATAATTCTTTTCTGTTGTTTTGTTTTCGCGCAGAATGTTTCAGTCGTTTACTTTTCATCCCACCATTCTTTTTAAATTGGTTAGCTTGAAAATAAATATTGTTTATTAATTTATATCAGATTGTGTGCATAGATCAGACGATTCAGTTTCTCAGAATCAGAATACTTTAATCCCAAATTGCTGTAATTACAGTTGCACCATTACAGGAATTATAAAGACACTAAAAAGCAGAACAAAGTTCTAAAACTATTGAAGCACTTCTTTAACAAAGACGTTACGTTTTAAGTTTTATTCTTGGTGCAGAGCTCACAGCATTTTTAGGGTGAGGAGCATATTTCTCTTCTCTGGTCGCAAATAAGGAGGCCGAACTGAATTTCACGCCGTACCTCCACATGCCAGCCATCGGATTTATGTTCCCCATCAAAAGATGTGAAATGCGCAAAGACAACAAAGTTTTTACTCCCGACAAAACCTCATCTGTTCTGTTTTTTTTTTTTTTTTCTTGAGGCAGCTGATGGGCATGGGGAAAACCCCCCCCCTCCCCTAATATAGGATAAAGCAGACGATAATGAATGGACAGTTCAGGGTTAATTAAAAAAAAAAAAAAATTGTCATTGTGTACAGGACGGCACGGTGGCTTTGTGGTTGGCATGTTCTCCTCTCAGCGCTAGGGACTCCTGGTTCAAATCCCAATCTGGGTGGAGTTTCCATGTGTCTGCCTGGGTTTCCTCCGGGTTCTCCGGTTTCCTCCCACAGTCCAAAAACATGGATCAAGTCATTTGAATTCTCCAAATTGCCCCATATAGAGTGTGTCTGTGTGAGTGAGTGTGTGCCCAGCAATAGATTGGTGTCCTGTCCTGGGTGTATCTGCCCAGCGCCCGAAACTTTCTCCCCTGGATGGGCATGGGGAACCCCCCCGTGACCCTACTAGAGGATAAAGTGGAAGATAAGGGATGGATGGATCATTGTGTACAATACTGTTTTAGTCACGGATTACTGCACACAGACCTGTGTGTGTTTATGTAGTATGGGTATTCCCGCATACTGTTTTCTGAGGGAGATTTTTGACTCTTAAAGCCCGGAATTAAACCGGAATTAAGATTATTTGCTGGTCTGTATGAAGTGAACTGTACGGGATGAAGCTCTGCAGCACATTAACGACGTTTGTTGCTACCTGTTTAGTAGTTTGAACGGGATGCAGTGATAACGCGGTGGGAAATGATTTCAGTATGACTCCGTCCTCTCGGTTTCGTGAACCCGAGCTTCAGATATGTGATCGATATCCGCCGCTGCCAGCTGTAGCGCCCCTCTGCTGCCATTACCCCGGTGTTTGAAGTCAGCGTGTACTGATGCCTTTGATATGCCTCGCCTCATGCGATAGCTGCTTTTGCTCAGACATCTAGCAGTCTGATCTACCGGTGCTAATCCACAGCCTTAGAGATGGCTTAGAAATGTTAAAGAACACAAACTGAAAGCACTCGGATTTAAAGGTTCGAGGTTAAAATTGCACGCAACCCTTTACCCACAGTACACTGCTTTATAGAGTGCACGTCATGGACAAAAGCATTGGAATTCACGTCTTGCTCATTAATTTCAGATGTTTTTTTTTTCCAGTTTTTCCATGGGTACAAAACATCAATGACCCGGCCATGCAGGGTTTTTAACTAAGGTCATAACTTTTGAAACACTCAATAAAATAAAATCTTGTTCTAACTGCATTTTCATTATAATTATCACCGTAAATAAAACTGGTACAATAATCCATCCATTCATCCATCCATTATCTTCCGCTTTATCCTCTATTAGGGTCGCGGGGGGGTTCCCCATGCCCATCCAGGGGAGAACGTCTCAGGCGCTGGGCAGATAGACCCAGAACAGGGCGCCAATCAATCACTGGGCACACACTCACACACACAGACTGACTCTATATGGGGCAATTTGCAGAACTCAAATGACTTGATCCATGTTTTTGGACTGTGGGAGGAAACCATAGAACCCGGAGGAAACCCACACGGACACGGGGAGAATATGGAAACTCCACCCAGATGGGGATTCGAGCCGGGAATCCCTAGTGCTGAGAGGCGAATGTGCTAACCACTAAGCCACCATGCCGCCCGGGTACATAATAGTGCTATTGTAGACTCTCTAACACATAGGTGTAAAACTCAAGGCCCGCGGGCCATATCCGGCCCATAATACAATTATATCCGGCCCTTTACAACAACATATTTTTGTTATTGACAGTCCAGCAATATGTATTTTTGGACATGCTCATAGTTTAAATTTGTATGATTTTGACAGGAACATTTTTATGGAAAGCAGAAATATATAAAGATATTTAAAGTTTTAGTGTATTTTTTGTAAAATGCCCCAAAAGCAAAGAAAACTGAACGTTTTGATTTTTTTTTTTTTTTTGTGGAAAAACATTATTTTTATTTCATTTTTTCATGTTTTTTTTTTTTTTTTTTGGCGAGATATTTTTTATAGCGAGCAAAGTATTTTGGAAATTATATTAATGTTATATAAAATGTTCAGAAAACATTTACTTTTAGTGTGTTCAATAAATGTTTATCATGTTTGGCCTATAACCTACAGTGTGTTTTAAGTTGAGGCCCCCGGTGCAATTGAGTTTGACATCCCTGAGCTAACACCACCCCACCCCCCACCCCCATCATCAGCTGTAGTGCTTTCGGGTCCATCTAAAAATAACTGTCTGTTTCTAAAGAAATCTAATATTATTAGTTTATAACTAGACCTACAGTAACTATTATTAGTTGATAACTAGACCTACATTCCACACAGTTTAGAAAACGAGTTACAAAGCAAAACTTATCCTTTTACTGTCCAGAGCAGCTTTTCCCAATTCTGATCCTGGCACCTGAGTGCTCCTGTGCCCAGCATAACTGGGCCAACCAATTAGCTCATTAATAGCTCATCACTGAGTTAAAGTGGGTGTGTTATAGCATGAAAAATGTTTGTAAATGTTGCTAAAAAAAATAACAAGCCTTTCAGACTGCGATTGAGTGGAACATTCCTTCTCTAGAAGCCTAACAAAAGTAATGGGTCACATATCCTAAATCATAAGACACCCCTGAGTTTAATCAAATCAGTTCTAATTACCACAATTAAATAAAATCAAGCACTTATCAATGTCATGACATTTAAACTTAAACGTGCGTGTTTATTGTTCAATACAAATAGGATTTATTTCACTGTGTACTGATGACATCGGTGAGTTTTGGTGACTAAAGGCCCTTTTTAAAGCCAGTAATGCATGTTGGGTAATTATGAGAAATATTCAAGTCAGTTTTAGCTCTGCGAGAAATAAAATCTTTAAAAAAATTACCAAATTTTGTTTTGAACGTTAAAATAAAAAAATAAAAAAATTAAGTTAAAATAAATAATATAGTTTTTAGAAACCTTTTCTTAATTTAAGAAATCTTAACTAGATAAATGTACTCACTATATTGGCAGATGATTTTACCTTTTTCATGTACATTTTTCTTGATTTGTGTCTATTTTTTTTTTTTTTTTTACATAGATTTGGTAAAATTTAGTGACATCACTGCTTATTTTCACAAAGCTGCTATAACCTACATTATATGAACAATAGCATACTTACACAGTGGGGGGTGATAGCTGGGCAGATACCTCTGGGACAGGGCACCAATCTATCACTGGGCAGACACTGACTCACACAGACACACTCTAAATGGGGCAATTTGGAGAACTCAATTGACATTGATCCATGTTTTTGGACTGTGGAAAGAAACCGGAGAACCCGGAGGAAACCCACGCGGACACGTGGAGAACATGCTCCACCCAGAAACTCCATCCAGATTGACATTCGAACCCTAGTGCTCAGAGGAGAACATGCAAACCACTAAGCCACCGTGCCGCCCCAGATCAATATAAATGTAATTTATTTAAAACACAACCCATTAAACATTTGTATTCGTCCATCTACATTTCATTAATCAAAGTAAGCTGTCTGTATCAGGAACAAAATACTGAAGTGAAGTGTCCACTCTTCCTCTTGTCTTTTGACACAATACTGCCACTGTTTTCATGTTCCGCTGCACTGAAGCCCAGAACATGTCATAACTGTCGACACAGCGAGACGGGTAAAGAGGCAACCACTGCAGGACAAAACTAAAAGTTTATACTCATCCGAAATCTCTCCAAATGCCTGTGCTCTGTGGTTTTGGGATCTCCGGGTCGTCTGCAGGCTCGTGTGCAGACAGAGATCAGAACCTCGCAGTGCTCCAGCTTCTGCGAGTCATTACTGATAAGCCAAAACATCATTAGTTTAAGCAACAGTTTTTTTCCCTAATCCCTGTAACACTGCCAGTGCCGGGGAGAGGGGTGGGAGTGGGAGGGGGGGGGGACTGAAACAATGGAATGAGGGGAGGGATGAATCACAAGAACAAGAGACAGATTAATTATGAAAGGACTACAGGGAGAGAGAGGGGGGGGGGAACGAAGAAGTGGAGGGCAGAGAGGACAAAAAGCAGCCTGAAAATGGAAACAAGGCTACAGACGGGGAAAATGAGACTGATGGAGAGGCCAGGGGAAGGAGATACCGGTTCAAATGAGAACTCCAGAATAAAAGTGGCTTAACAAGACAGAGAGCGGATGAGGAAAAAAGGTGTGAGCCGGGGGGACGGCGGAATTGATTCCGGGTGGAGCAGGTTGGCATGCGGATAGTTCAGTCAGGGTGGAGCTGGCAGCGGCGGACAATGGGAAAGCCAACGTCTTAAGTTCATTCACAGACACACAGTGGCATTATTAAAGAACAAAAAGGCTTTAAACCCATAAGAAGAGTTTTAAAAAAAAGAATAAGAGCAAATTCTCATGTCTGTCTGCTCGAGACTCGTCTCTCATCCGTCCATTAAATGAACAGCAGTGAGAGTGTGAGCGGACATTTGTCCTCTGTAAATTTGTAAAAGTGGACGATGACATTTGGTTTGTGGAATGTACCAATGGGAGAGAAACCTGGATGTAGTTTGAATGTCTGAAGGATTATAGCGATATGTGGCATGTTTATAAAGTTTATTTAAAAAAGTTTGTAAATCACGTTCTTTCTTGAAATGCAACTTTTATTCAATATGAATGAATTATTTAAGTTCAAGTAGTTTATTTAAAGAGCACTTTTTACAATAGTACATCGTCACAAAGCAGCTTTACAGTTTTATAAACCTTTAAACCCCCAAAGAGCGAGCCGAAGCGACAGTGGCAAGAAAAAACTCCCTGTTATGTTGTTATTTTAAGGAAGAAACCTTGTGAGGACCAAGACTCAGTGGAGGACTCATCTTTCTTGAGCGGCCAGGCAGCATCAACAGTGTGGGACACTAATGTACAGACTGTGTGATGATCAGGTGACCTGTGTTTAACAAATATTCGTTGCAATGTGGATGACACGGTGGCTTAGTGGTTAGCATGTTCTCCTCTCAGCGCTAGGGATTCCCGGTTCTAATCCCAATCGGGGTGGAGTTTCCATGTTCTCCCTGTGTCAGAGTGGGTTTCATCCCACAGTCCAAAAACATGGATCAAGGTCAATAGAATTCTCCAAATTTCCCAATATAGAGTGTGTCTGTGTGAGTGAGTGTGTCCAGTGATAGATTGGCGTCCTGTCCTGGGTGTATCTGCTCAGCGCCCGAAACGTTCTCCCCTGGATGGGCATGGGTTCCCCCCCCCACGACCCTAATAGAGGATAAAGTGGAAGATAATGGATGGATGGTTGCACAGTGTTTCTGTGAGAGCGCCATGATTCAGGTTCATATGTTTGTCACGGCGTGTGTAGAATTTGGCATGTCCACTTTGGGCCTGTATGGGTTTCCTGTTGAGTTTTAAAAACAAACCAAAGCTTTTAATGAAGGCGTGGCGACTTAAAACCTCCCTGATGTTCTGAGTGGTTCCACACATCATGTTGAATTCAGTCTGTAGGGCTAAATGCCACAAACAGACCCTGGGTTAGTGCGACAGTTCTCTACTGGGTTTTCACTTCAAGAAGGACCAGTCGGACTACAACAGTTCATTTGGATTTCTTTTCGAAAGAATTGAACGTTTTAATGATTTAACAAGAGTCTTGTTTTAAAAGACTGTAACACTTTTGGCAGTACATGTCTCAGAAATCATTTCCTGTGACTGCAGGAAAGTAGAGGACAATCTTTGGAATAAGACAGAGGTCAGTTCTCTCTGTTCGAGTAATCAGTGACTCACCACTAATGTTTCAGCTTCACTTCATCAGGGGGCTGACCTTGGGCATTCTGACTGGAAATGACCCAATAGAGCAGTTTACAGTGCGGTTAACTGGTCTGAAGGCCAGGAGTTGCTGAATAATCTTAATAAAGCAAGTTTAGAGTTGCTATGTGCAGTTATCAATTTAGATTTTACACACACACACACACACACACACACACACACATGGTCATGGCCAAAACACTGTTATCCATGCACTTCTTAAAGAAAATGTATTTGGTTTCCAGGTTTGTGTGCAATGAAAGAAGAAAACAGTTAAATGTCCCGATTGTTTCGTTTCTATTTACTTTCTATCTGGTTTTATATATTATATATAACATTATATATAAGATTTATATATATAATCAAGCGGCACGGTGGCTTAGTGGTTGGCATGTTCTCCTCTCAGCACTAGGGATTCCCGGGTCGAATCCCCATCTGGGTGGAGTTTCCATGTTCTCCCCGTGTCCGCGTGGGTTTCCTCCGGGTTCTCCGGTTTCCTCCCACAGTCCAAAAACATGGATCAAGTCAATTGAATTCTCCAAATTGCCCCATATAGAGTGTGTTTGTATGAGTGAGTTTGTGCCCAGCGATGGATTGGCGTCCTGTCCTGGGTGTATCTGCCCAGCGCCTGAAACGTTCTCCCCTGGATGGGCATGGGGAACCCCCCCCGTGACCCTAATATAGGATAAAGCGGAAGATAATGAATGAAGATAATGATGTATATATATATATATATATATATTTTTTTTTTTTAATGATTTTTCTTTATTTAAATAACAGATCTGTGTACGCCTGACATACTAAGTTTAAAAGCCATGTAGCACTTCATCTGAGCTGTGTTTCATTTCACGATACACTCTTTTCTGCCAACATCCTGAACATTATTCAATCAGGCTGATTTTTTACTGAATCTGTGGCTGACGGTCTGTAAACTGCACATAGTTAGTTTTTTTTTTTAAAGACGGATGCGAGGGAAATATATAGTTTGTTTTTGAGAGTGAGTGAAGCAGAGCCTCGCATGCAAACTCTGGCAGAAATACAAATGAAAAGCGACTGTAAAAACATGAGCAATGATAAAAGCATCACCTTTAACCGTCCATCTAATGCCTTTAGTCCAAGCACGTTAGATGTATTTCATTTTTCTACTCTGTCGTGTACTTATAGTTCAGCTTCTTGTCTGTAGATGCTGTTCCAGCTGCATTTCTATTGGGCGAGGCATGTTATTTGGGGCTTATTGTATGTAGATGCGATCACAGCTGTATGTAAATAAGTATATATCTGCCCAGCACTCGAAACGTTCTCCCCTGAATGGGCATGCCCTGGATGGGCATGGGGAACATCCCCCCCTCCCCCCCCACGACCCTAGTACAGGATAAAGCAGTACACCCACGACAGGGTGCCAATCTATCGCTGGGCACACACTCACTTACACAGACACACAAATGTCTAATATAGGACAAAGCGGAAGATAATGAATAAATTTATTCATTCATTCATTATCTTCCTCTTATCCTCTATTAGGGTCGCGGTGAGGTTCCCCATGCCCATCCAGGGGAGAACGTCTCGGGCGCTGGGCAGATAGACCCAGGACAGGGCGCCAATCTATCGCTGGGCACACACTCACTCACACAGACACACTCTATATGGGGCAATTTTTGAGAATTCAATTAACTTGATCCATGTTTTTGGACTGTGGGAGGAAACCGGAGAACCCGGAGGAAACCCACGCAGACATGGGGAGAACATGGAAACTCCACCCAGATGGGGATTCGAACCGGGAATCCCTAGCACTGAGAGGCAAATGTGCTAACCACTAAGCCACCGTGCCGCCCTGAATGAATTTATAATTAGAAAAAACAATCATTGTGCAGGTAGATTTAAAATGCAGTAGCCACAGTGGCAAAAAAGCTGTCCTCCGACTGACAAGTGTACTGAAATAAAACCTCAAACGCCATAACAAAAAATAATTCCCGATATCTGGTACTGCGTCATTTAATTTCATGTAATTGTTGTTTGCACTCCACAGGACTGACGTCACGCCTTCGATTTAGCACGATTCCTTTACCAAAAGCTTTTTTTTCTCCTCTTTATACTTGATCCACTCAGAGTGACACGGCAGACGATGTGATGACATAGTCGAGACCAAATTTATTCCCCTTAATGATGATAATCTGTTTGTTAAAACATCAAACGGCAAACGTTCTGTTGTCAAGGCGATGTTTTCTATTTCTTGGGTTCCGTCAGGCCTGTGTTTACCTCCCATTTCATGCTTTGCTCAAAGGTTTCCAAATAGTGTTGCGTGAACTTAGCATTACTCATATTTACAGATAACAGATACTGTTGATGTTCGTTGTTATTTACACAAATCAGAACCCCGTTTTTCAGGCCGAACACACGTTTGTGGTGTGTCAGCTTCTATGTTTGTAACTTCAGAGATCCATGCTGTAAGTTGAAAACTACAAATGACACAAGAGAACCATCCATCCATTCATTACCTTCCGCTTTATCCTCTACTAGGTTCGCGGGATGGGGGGGGGGGCACAAGATCCGACACAAGATCGTTGACTCTAATCGTTGACTTAGTGGCATTATTAAAGAACACAAAGGCTTTAAACCCTCAGAAGAGTTTAAGAAAATAGAACAAATTCTTATGTCTGGCTGCTCGAGACTCGTCTCTCATCCGTCCATTAAATGAACATGTCTGTCCTACATTGTTGTTGCTGCCTGGCCGCTCAAGGAGGATGAGTCCCCCACTGAGTCTTGGTCCTCCCAAGGTTTCTTCCTTGAATAACAACATAAAAGGGAGTTTTTTCTTGCCACTGTCGCTTCGGCTTGCTCTTTGGGGGTTTAAAGGCTTTTCATTCTGTAAAGCTGCTTTGTGACGATGTACTGCTGTAAAAAGCACTATAGAAATAAATAACTTGAACTTGAACTTGAACAGCCATGTGAACGGACATTTGTCCTCAGTCAAATTGTACGGCGTGGGCGAGGTAGCTCAGTGGTCAGGGTGTTGAGCTATCAATCTGAAGGTTGGGGTTGAACCCAAATCCCAGGTCCACTGAAGTTACCAATGTGGGTCCTTGAGCAAGACCCTTAACGGGATGCTGTGGTTAACCCTGTGCTCACCTTGTAAGTCGCTTTGGATAAAATTGTCCAATTAATGACCAAATGTAAAAATGACATTTGGTTTGTGGAATGTACCAATGAGAGAGAAACCTGGTTGCAGTTTGAGTGTCTGAAAGAAAATAGCGATATGTGGCATGTTTTTAAAGTTTGTTTCTAGCCGTCCGTTACTACGAACATATTTGGGTAAATAAATCACGTTCTTTCTTTAAATGCAACTTTTATTCAATATGAAAGAATTATTTAAGTTCAAGTAACTTATTTATAGAGCACTTTTTACAATAGTACATTGTCACAAAGCAGCTTTACAGTTTTATAAGCTCTTTGAACCCCCAAGCGACAGCGGCAAGAAAAAACTCCCTGTTGTGTTGTTATTTTAAGGAAGAAACCTTATGAGGACCAAGACTTAGTGGGGACTCGTCTTCCTTAACATCTTAGGTTCATTCACAGACACACAGTGGCATTATTAAAGAACACAAAGGCTTTGAAAAAATAGAACAACTTCTCATGTCTGTCTGCTCGAGACTCGTCTCTCATCTGTCCATTAAATGAGCAGCAGTGAGAGTGTGAGTGGACATTTGTCCTCAGTCAAATTGTAAAAGTGGACAATGACGTTTGGCTTGTGGAATGTACCAATGAGAGAAAATTTTTGTTATTTTAAGGAAGAAAACTTGTGAGGACCGTGACTTAGTGGAGGACTCATCCTCCTTGAGCAGGGGGGGGGGGTTGGGGGGGCAGCTTCAACAGTGTAGGACACTAATGTACAGATTGTGTGATGATCATGTGACCCGTATTTAATAATTGTAAATTGTAGGTCTCTGACGAGGCCTGAATGCTGACGTTAATAAGCTGAAGTTGTAAAATTATAAACAGAAGGCTGTTATTAGTGCAGACTTTTAGTTAGAACGGTAGGTTTTGAATTACTTCGTACCTGCGTCACCAGAATCCATCTCCACCTGTAAACGTGTTTACAGCGCGTTCAAATGCCTCGTCTGAAATACGGCCCTCGAGCTGACATACACGCAGGCAGTAGCAAAAACACATGGTGTAACTCGAGGACAGAGCACCGAGTAAAATTGTAAAAACAGCACAGAGGGATTTATTAAAGGTTAATACTGATTTTGGCTCAGCCATTGTTTTGAACACCGACTTTTTAGGAAGACTTTGCAAATTGTCTGTATTTAATTTTCTGAGCCAGGTGTGTGTCTTAATTTATTAACAAACAGAATTTGATTTTCAGAATTTCATATTGATGTTATTTTATAACTAAAAAATATAGTTATACAAGGCTGTAAAGGTACAAGGTATAAGTATTTACATTTGCTTAGAGGTTAACACGGCTGCCTCTCAGTGCTGGATGGAGTTTCCATGTTCTCCCTGTGTTCATGTGGGTTTTCTTCAGGTTCTCCAGGCTCCATCCATCCATTAGCTCTGCCTTATTCTCTACTAGGGTCGCGGTGGGGTTCCCCATGCCCATCCAGGGGAGAACATTTCGGGCGAACCAAGACAGGGCGCGATACATCGCTGGGTGTCTTTAGTCTCCCACAGTCCAAAAACATGGGTTCGAGTTGAATTAGCTGCCCCTATGTAGCTTGTAAGTGTGTACCCAGTGATGGAGTGTAGGGTGTATCAGCCCAGCCCCGTATCAGCTTACGATTACGCAGTCAAGATATCACAATAAGATCAGTTCTTTGTTCTCTGTTGGTCAGGAGCATCACAGAACAGGTATCATTTGGGTGGTGGATTGTTTATTGTTAGTTCTGCAGTGACACTGGTGTGATGAGGGGGTTTTAGTGCAGCAGTGTTGCTGGAGTTTCATCTAAACACCTCAGTGACACTGCTGGGATAGGAAAAATGCACCCACCCAATAACCCCTGCTCTGTGGTGGTGCTATTGGGGTTCTGAGCATTAGAACAGAGTACACAGTATGTACTGTAGAACACAAACAGATTGACTACAGTCTGGGATTGTAGAACTACAAAGTCCATCTTTACAAAAAGTTCAAGTTCAAGTTATTTATTTCTATAGTGCTTTGTCCAACAGTACATCGTCACAAAGCAGCTTTACAGATGAAAAGCCTTTAAACCCCCAAAGAGCAAGCCGAAGCGACAGTGGCAAGAAAAAACTCCCTGTTATGTTATTATTTAAGGAAGACACTTTGGGAGGACCAAGACTCAGTGGGGGACTCATCCTCCTTGAGCGGCCAGGCCGCAACAACAATGTAGGACAGCCATGTACAGATATCTAATCTATCTAATCAATGGAAAAACTCTAACTGAGTGGAACTGAGAACATGGACAATAAGGTTTGGGGGTGAAATTTATTAAACTCTCACCATTTGACCAATAACATAACTGTCTCTAGTAGTGCTACTTTTTTGTTCAGCTTTTAAACCCTTGCAATGGAAACTAGAAGCACTTTTGATTCCTCATGCAGGATAAGCTTTTGGCGTGCAGTACAAGTCATGACCCTGTCAGCATCTTACCTGATGATATTTGTTGGAAACTAACTTTCCACTCTGGTTTTATGTTACTTACATTTGTAACTACTGAATAAATGCATCACAGTCCCAAAAAAAAAAAAAAAAAAAAAACCTGAAATAACCCATATATAAAAACATGCAAGAAAATAAGAAGGGGAAACGATTTTTGATGGTTGTTAATGAGCTGTGAAACTGATTCCTTGAGCTCCTGCCACAGGGCAGAATCTGGATGTCCAGTTTCTCCGAGGAACAATGAAAGAGAAAAGATTACATTTGCTTTGGCTCTTCAGCTGACAACTGCAAATCTCAAACACCTTTATTAGTTAGAAGTGGCCTGCCAGAGCGTGTGTACGGTCTGCAGCCGTGCAGTCACGGGAACATGACGCTTAAAGAGCCGGATTCAAAGAGTTCGGCTGAAAAAAAAAAATCATTAAACCACAGAAATGTTTTCTATACAGCCAGATGGCTTTGAATCACGTCCCCTGTTTGGTTTCAGTCTACAGCCTTATATATCCTCAACTCATTTTTCTGCTTTTGCTGTTGAATAAGGATCTGAGGAGGCCGTGGTTGCTGAAGGGCAGTGACTTGTGTGCGTCTGCATGTGTGTGGTGGTTCCTCCCTGAGCGTTGTGTTCCTCACATCAGAACACTGTGTCTTTGTTTCTCGACGGACAATGTTTGTGCATCACGACTGAAATCCCGCCGTCGTTCTCGGCCGTAAATCAGCGCCGACTTGACGACAGAAGGATCTCGGATATTTACAAAAGTGGAAAGTTTTTCTGAGCGTGATATTCAGGCTGAGCTCTTTAATGTCACCTGCTGCGCGAGTGTGAAAGGGAAGCAGAAAGAAAGTCGAATTTCCAGGCAGCAGCTCAACTCGGATCTGAGAGGAATGAAAGAAGCGTGAACTCGAAAAAACATACAAAGTTAATGTTCAGTAGTACGTTTCAAACAAAAGGCCAAAATAGGAGTGATGCCATCCAGTGGATGAATGAATGAATATTGAAATAAGGGCGGCACGGTGGCTTAGTGGTTTTGCATGTTCTCCTCTTAGCGCTAGGGATTCCTGGTTTGAATCCCCATCTGGGTGGAGTTTCCATGTTCTCCCCATGTCCGTGTGGGTTTCCTCTGGGTTCTCCGGTTTCCTCCCACAGTCCAAAAACATGGATCAAGTCAATTGAGTTCTCCAAATTGCCCCATATAGAGTGTGTTTATGTGTCTGTGTGAGTGAGTGTGATACCCCCCCCCCCCCCGTGACCCTAGTAGAGGATAAAGCGGAAGATAATGGATGGCTGGATATTGAAATGATTAAGAACTACATAAGGAGCAGTACTGTTTCATATCTACACGACATGTTTGTCCACCGTGATCACAGGCTGTAACAGTTTTGGTACTTATTCATCATCATATCATCACAAACGGAATTTTAAAGCATCCATTATCAGTCGTTCGGAGTCCGATTCCAGATGGCACAGCTTATAACAGCATGTGTGTCTGTGAGAAACGCCAGAATGTTTAGCATTATGGAACGGGTTCCAAATAGTTCTGCGTTGGTTGAAATGTACAGTGAGACGTCCTGGACCTGTCACAGAGCTGCAGTGAAGCAGTTTGCACATGTTTCAATTCAAAATGCCTGCTCGCTTCAAATCCCTTTCATCTTTCCCTCTCTCACACTGTTACATGCACCACCCACCACACGATATCAAAGCTTCATCAATCACTGTTAACCTCTGCCTTTACCCCGCTGTTGTATTTGCAGAAGCTGTGGATCATGGATCGAGAAAATGTGACAGGTGAGAACTAAAGCATCCACACTCAGGATACAGAATCACGTCTCCGTACACTCGAATGTTCCTCTGTTTATCTGCCTTTAGTTTAAAGTTCTCTAGGATTTGAGGGAAATGTATTTAACACAAATTTAGGTTTTTTAAATGTACATTAAATCGTTGTTGTTCGAAACTATCCACCCATTATCTTGCGCTTTATTCTCTACTAATAGAGGTCGCGGTGGGATTCTCCCCTTTCCTGGCGCTGGGCAGATACACCCAGGACAGGACGCCAATCTATCACTGGGCACACACACACACACACACACACACACACACACACATACACAGTTGCACTCTATATGTGGCAATTTGGAGAATTTAATTGACCTTAATCCATGTTTTTGGACTGTGGGAGGAAACCGGAGAACCCGGAGGAAACCAACACGCACACGGGGAGAACATGGAAACTCCACCCGGATTGAAATTCGAACCGGGATCCCCTAGCGCCACCGTGCCGCCTGTTCGAAACTAATGATAATTAAAGATTTTTCCAACAATTATATAAAAAAAATGTAAAAGTTTTATTATAAGTCATTCACGTTATTTTCAGGATGATTTTATTACACTTGTCAACAGTGATTTTGTTTCTTAAATGCTTTTGCATGTATTTTAAGCTACTGATAATGAAATGCACATACCTTTTGCACGTTAACTTCACGTACCTTTGGTACCATTCACATCCACATACCTCTCCACTCCACTTCTGTAAATATTAACACGACAATGGAGCGTCTGTGAAAACTGGAATATTCCCCTGGGATTATTTAAGTATTCAGATTTTGTCATTAATTTGCAAATTGTGATATCAGACTGGACTTAACTAAACTGTCATCAGTGAATGTAAAAAAAAAATATATATATATATATATATATATATATATATATATATATATATATTTACTTGTATATAACAAATAAAAGTAAGTTGGTCATTCAAAATCTTCAAGAAGAAGAAGAATTCGGCATTAATGTAGAAAATGTCTAACAGATGCTCTGAGTGGACACACGTCAGGCTCAGTGTAGCGCCGCTTATCACACAAACTTTTGTTCGTAAAAGGCTACCAAATTCTGTAGGTGAACTACAGTCGATTTACAGCACTACAAAGTGCATCCGCATACAAAGTGAAGCTTCACTCTGCTTTTCCTGGACCCATGAAATTCTGAGGACATAGCCCCCCTTTTTCTAACACTTAAGGGGTCATCAGGCCGCTATTCATATGCATAACCTACAGCCCACCCACCCCCTCTGCCTCACAGGTGAATCACTGGGTTAAAACTCCCTTTACAAAGGTAAATTCCCTGAAATTCAGCCTGATGCGACGCAGTAACAGACATTCTGCAATGAAAGTTTAGTGAAATTGAACATACTTTCAGTGACTACAAATTAAATGGAACAGATATCTACAGACATTCAAACATAGTGTCCTCAAACTAATTTTACTGCAAACTGTGTTTTTACTCCTAAATGTAGACATACTTACATATAGACGTACCTAAGTTTATTTTTAGAAGTCGTACTTTACTTCAGTTTATATTGAAAACACAATAATAATTCAGTTGCACCCCGATTTTATTTCGCATGCTTGTTTTTTAGCGTGTACATACATTCATTTATTATCTCCCGCTTTATTCTATATTAGAGTCACGGGGGGGTTTCCCATGCCCATCCAGGGGAGAACATTTTGGGCGCTGGGCAGATACACCCAGGACAGAAGGACAATCCATCACTGGGCACACACTCACTCACACAGACACACTCTATATGGGGCAGTTTGGAGAACTCAATTGACTTGATCCATGTTTTTGGACTGTGGGAAGAAACCGGAGAACCCAGAGGAAACCCACGCGTACACGGGGAGAGCATGGAAACTCCACCCAGATGGGGATTCGAACCGGGACTCCCTAGTTCTGAGAGGCGAACATGCCAACCACTAAGCCACCGTGTGTACATACATTTTTTTAAATACAACTTTGCATATAATAAATATTATATTTAGAATTCGTGTCTGTACTTTTTTTGCCAATAGGTGTATAAACAACAAACGAGGAGACGAAGCTAATATATTGGCCATACGTTTAATATGACAAATTTTAAACTGTAATAACACCAGCGCATGTCTGTGTATTTCCAACAGTACTCTGCAGAAGGTGAAGGGTCGCGGTAAAGACGAGACGTACTGGCGAGAGTTCAACGCAGCGATGGCGCTGACCAACCTTTCCAAACCTAAAGATGGCGCGCAGGCAGGCACCACCAGCTGCATCATTCAGAAGTCCTCTCATATAGCCGAAATCAAGACAGTCAAAGTGCCCATCATGCACAAGTACTAGCACCACCGCCGTCTGGAGAAAAACAAAAATCCTCTGTTTATCTCGTACTCATGAAGCAGCCGTCCAAGGAGGTTTCTTGTAATTTGAGAGTCCTTATGGAGCCCTGACATGCAGCACTTCTCATTCCTTTGCTTGTGCTTGTTTTTGATGCACAAGCGCCTGACAGTATTTCAACAAAAAAATGCTTTTTTTTTTTTGCATTGTTAACTTATTTTAATATGATGTTTTTTTTTTATACTCTGAAATGTCTATTCTATTGTGCCAAAGTGCCTTCATGTACACTCAGAACCGAGTGCATCTTTGAGTAGGGTTATCGTAAACATGAACGTTTGCAGTTTCATGTGAAGTTTTTAATGACGTCTCATCAGCGTACGTGACTAATGCTGAGGTTCCTCAGTATTTTATGTAGCATTCGCTTTGCAACATTCTGCCTGAGAGTTAAGCGAAGCCAGGCCGCTCTGTAGGAATGAAAAAAACATCGAGGTCCCAATGAATGTCTTACCATCAACGCAAGCATCGGAAATCCTACGTGACCCGCGCCGCCCTTTAGACGTTACATCATTAAACAAGAAGTTATGCAAGAAAAAAAATATATCTGAGGGAAAGCAAGCGATAATTAAGATTACAGAAAATCAAATTCAGAAAAATCGTGTCTCAAGCGGATGTCTTTGATTTGTTTGCTGGTTGAAGTCGAATGCTTTTGGCAGTCGGTGGTCGAGTCCAGGTCACGTCTCAGGTTAATGCATTTCTGGAAAGGTCTTTGCTGCAGTTAGGGATCTTTTTTATTTGGAGATGTCACTGCACGCGGCTCGCCTCTATTTAAAAAAGTCGATGTACATCCAGACAGGCATTTACATGAGGCCTTAATCTGACATCATGATCGCGATACACATCAGGATGAAACATGAAATTATACACAGTGGTGGAAGTTTGCATCGTCAGTATTTTCATTCACAAATTGAGTACATTTTATACATTTTATGTGTAAAAAATACATACATTTTGCAGGTTGCTGTTAATAGACTCCTGGTAAACATTTTCGTAAATAAGCACAAGTTTTAGAGCCAGTAAAGATTAACAGGACACGGACACTGAGGCTTTTAATAAAAAAATGGCATCGTTGTTCAGGTGCTAAATGAACAAACAGCTTGTTAATTAAAATACTCTTTTCTGAGATGTAGCGACACTGGCAAGCAATAAACAAGTACAGCGTCCACGATTCATACTCCATAATAATTAGATGTAACAGAAGAGAAATAAAGATCCACCCGGAACTCCGTTAAGTGAATTAAATCTGTGTCTGCACTGACACAAACAAGACCGGCCATCAACCCCAGTGAGAACTAAAGACTTTGTAAACAGAAATACTAGTTTGAAACTAAATTAAGTTAACTATGACATCTTCAATGATCAGATAACAGTCACCTTTTGATCTACTGTGTGTAGTTACAAAATTAGTATTGCTCATAAGTTTGTCAACATCCTCGCCACAGTAAAGTAGAGTGGTGGATGACTTTCAAAATAATCATCAAATCAAGGTTTCAAGCCAAATTAAGGCAAGATCTAAAAAAATCATTCATTTATTTGATCTCTGAAGATTTATTTTGCTAAACGAATGTCATTTACGAGACGAATTCCAGTTAAAAGCATTTTTATTGCAAGTTTTATCACAATATACTGTGAAGAAAAAAAGTCACGAGCAGTAAATCTCATATCAGGGCATTGTATGATCACACTGAACGAGTGGATCAAGATTTGTACGTTTTCTAAGTCAACGCAATCAAAGCCATTAATTATAATAACGCAGTGTGCACATGCAACAACACCTTCAGTGCCTTTCCAGCAGGTTGATTTAGAGAAAATGAAACACAACCGGGGGGGATTGTACCAATCAGACATCATTATAATAGTTTATACAGTATGCACTAGATGGACCACAGTATTGGGACAAACCTCTTAATAATTACATTCAAGAGTTTTGTTCAGTCTTGTTTACCTCTGGTATATAAGATGATTTTAACATTGTGGAAACAGATTAGGGAAGGTCCTTTTCTGTACCCCAGTACACAACGTTATGTCCATAAAGACATGGCTGGCTGAGTCGAGTGTGGACGGTCTTGCGTATTACACTCAGAACTCTGAACTCAACCTCATCCAACACTCCTGGGAGGAAAGAGCTCTGAGATTGTGAGCCAGGCCTCGTCATCCAACCTCGGTGGCTGGCCTCACAAACACTCCGGATAATTGGGTAAAGCACACTCCAAATTCTTTTAGAGAGACATTACAAACTATAGCTAGTGGCGGGTTAAAGGAAATCCTTTGTCGATGTAATGTACTTAATACTAATTTACATAAAGTGTATAATTATAATTATAATATAAAACAGAACCATAAAAAAAGAAACTGTTTACAGTTTTAACATATTTCAGTTACAAAAAAAACATTTTTTTTAATGAAAAACTAAAAGGGAACATCATGTACACAACGTGATTTAAAATTCCATCTGCTATGACATATCTTTAAAACATATGTCAGGATATAATCATAAACATAAGACTATAATTAAGACATGTGGCTGCAATTAGAACGCTGCTTTGTGTCTTAAACATATGTCCGTTTTGCCAATTTACCAATCACCTGCCAGCAACAGAAAAAAAAGGGCTGTCTGCATCAAGCGTTCAATACGTCGCCGTTCTGATCCAAAGTTGACTCACAAGACGCACTTTCATTCCATCACATCCCAAAAAATATATCCCTCTTCACATCGTGCTGCCTTCACCCCACAGACCGCAGTCCCGTTTGTTCCTCAAACGCTGAAACCGGCCATGCGCACAGCGGAGAACCACGTCCCATTCAGCCGCCCTCGCTGGATCCAAATTCTGGTTTGTTTATCGCGGCGAGCTTCGTGGATGCCGCGGCTTAAGGATAAGGATTGTTTAAAGAAACTTTCTGTACTGTATAGTGTGTCGTCATTTCACTTTAAAACATTTCAGGAGGTATGGTAAACATATTAGCCAGATGTTACAAAACTGTAAATACAGCCATATTTTTGTCACAATTAAACTAAAGCCTCTCCCAGGGCATTATGTCATGATGCTAATAACTTCCAAAGCCTTTTTCCAAGGCGTAATTTTTGATGTGTTTCCAAATAAATATTCGAAAAAACGAGGAACAAAAAGTTACTTGTCAAACATTAAGGCGTTATGCACCAAAAACAAAATCCCCACAGGAAAAAAAACACACAAAAAAAAAACATGCAGAACTGGGAAGAACATGCTAATTTTACAGAGGAAATCGAAGCCAGGACGTTGTGCAGTGAGGTGACGCCACTGGTTTTAATTTCCAGACAAACAAACATATCGATACCAATAATATCAATAGGTTCTTACAGCCAGATCTGATCTGCATTTGCATCTTTTCGCACTCAGACTCATACGATGAAGTTTACGATGATATCAGTGTTGTTTGTAATAAGTGCTGTCGTCTCACATGATCCTGCTTGGAAGCAGAACTTGGCGGGTTTTAAGTTCCAAGCTCAGCTGGTGAGCATTAAACGCCGATTGATGTTTACAAGACTTAACAGATACAAATCTTTGTTTCATAAAAAAAAAAAAAAATGCCACTTTAGTATTATCTCAGTATTTGTTTGCGCTGCGATTATTGTTATGCCAAGGAAACATGCGAGCGTTCCACTCCCCGAGAACCGGAGTAGAGGTTGCATAAGCTCTGTTCACACCTAATGACTTCATGCTTAACATACAGTCTCATAGTGAGGCTAAAGGATAAACCATGCCTTCACCTGTACATACCATCTGTCCACGTCCGGCAACCCCACAGACAACCCCATCCAGCCTCTCGGGTCCACTCAGTGATGCTGCGGGGTGGAACGTCTCACCGCTGAGTCAGAAAAGTCAGCTCGGAGTCCATCGGCGCTTCAAAGAGGGGATTTTAAAATGCTTCGAATCTTCCAAGAACTTTACAGTGAGGGACATCACAGTTCTGAGGAAATCACTCATGAAACGTGAATCATTTTTTTAAGCCTGTGTCTTTTATTACCCTGTTTTTGTACCGCAATTTTTATGTTCGGTTTCCGAGGACAATGTGTGCTCCGCAAAGACACCGACAGACAAAAGGCAAACGTGCTAATTGTTCAGAACGTCTTTAAATTATTAAGGACTGTTACAAAAGGAACTGGTGATCTTCTCATTCTTCCTGATTTGTTAAGTTATATTGTTTTTTTTCCCCCTTCAGAGACTGGATGTTTATCCAATGACCAAATGCATAGTATCTCATTTATTCTAATTCTATATTGTTCATTTCTTTACCAGGAATAACGCTTACTTCCACAGAACATTGAATAAACATTTGAATATCAGGCACATTCTATTGTTTTACATCCAGCCATCATTTTACATCCACGTTCATCCATTAATGATTAAATACTCATTCATCCATTATCTTCCGCTTTATCCTCTATTAGGGTCGCGGGGGGGGTTCCCCATGCCCATCCAGGGGAGAACGTCTCAGGCGCTGGGCAGATACACCCAGGACAGGGCGCCAATCTATCCCTGGTTACACACTCACTCACACATACACACTCTATATGGGGCAATTTGGAGAATTCAATTGACTTGATCCATGTTTTTAGACTGTGGGAGGAAACCGGAGAACCCGGAGGAAACCCACGCGGACACGGGGAGAACATGGAAACTCCATCCAGATGGGGATTCGAACCGGGAATCCCTAGTGCTGAGAGGAGAACATGCTAACCACTAAGCCACCGTGCCGCCCTGGTTAAATACTGTACATGGAATTAGCCATAAATGCCTTCAAAATATAAATCAATCCAATTAAACCAATTTACTATTTAAATTTTACTATTTGAGCTTTGCAGATCTTTGGCAGTGTAGCAGTACGTTTTTGACGGTATTACCTTTCACTTTTACGCTTTTTCAGGTCCAACTTCGCAATTAAATAACGAGGCATTTTCAGCAAGCGCTCGCTGGTTTATTTTTCAGTCACTCAAACCTGCGTATTTACACATTTTTGTCCTGTTGGAAGGTTTTCTTTATATTTTCCAGTTTGTGATTTATTTTTACAAAGTCAGCTTTCTTTCAACACTGTCGCAAATGACACTCCTAATTTACCTCCCGGGAACCTTAACCCAGAAGTGTCTGTCCCTTGCAGTATTTAAAGTTCCTGAACATCTGGGTCCTCGTTAGACCTAGTATTTATTTTTTAAGTCTGTAATCAAGACGCTTATATCAAATTTTTGCTGCTAATAAGATTGGCAAAAAAGGTTTTCAACACATTTTTCGGAACGAATTTCGGCTGAAAGGTGGAATGATCTTCTTAACTCGGTCTGTAATGCTGAGGCGTTCAAATTCAGATATAATGCTATAAGAAAAATGAATTTAAGAGGGTGGGGACAAATCTAGGTACTTGAATCAGATCGGCAAATTGGGGAGTTGTAGGTTTGTGGTTAAGGAAGCAGCCTTGTTACCTGATGGTCCCCTGGTTTGATTCCTGGTCCCACCAAGTACTATGGCATGGTGTACAACTTGGAGAATTCAATTGACCTTGATCCATGTTTTTGGACTGTGGGAGGAAACCGGAGAACCCGAAGGAAACCCACGCGGACATGGGGAGAACATGGAAACTCCACCCAGATTGGGATTCGAACCGGGAATCCCTAGCGCTGAGAGGAGAACATACTAAACCACTAAGCCACCGTGCCGCCCTGAGCTCACAATGTTTGTATGTAGGGCTGTTTGTGTGTTTCACTGCACAAATGGGTTAAATGTATGTGTGTACAGTAGGCAAAATAGTTTACACTTTATCATCTTATCAAATGATCATGAGTAGCAATACAAAAATTTTCTAAAAATGTAAATGTAGAACCAATTTTTTGTCAATCAATCTGCTGCATAAAACCCACACGTCCTTTAATAAAACCTTTTTTACAGTTGCACTTACAAATGTGTTTCATCGTCAAAGTGAAAACAACACTTCACTTAAAAATAACTATGATTTTATAAAATACCTGATTTGACCAAGTGTTCAGCTTTTTAAGAGTATTCATACAAATCGCTCAGGTACAAACAACGACGTTCATTGCAGTGGTTTGATTATTTCAAACTAAAACCAGCTGTTCGTTGAGGATTCCAGTACTAGTAGTGCATGGTAACACAAAAAAAAACTACCAAACATTCCCCAATCTAGGCGTGTAAAGCTGCAGGGACATAGCCCAACAGGCAGATGGTTATAATTAAGACAAAAGGAAGGTCAACAAAGAAACATCTCAAGTGGCTGATTACTTTGCCAATATTTTTTGGGAGCGAAGTGTTTAAGTTATTGATTTCAGAAGGGCTACGGGATCGAGAGCCGTTCTTTGATCGGGGTGTTAAGACAACAAGGTGACGCTGAGAGCTTGTTAATGTTTAGACATGGATTACGGACGTGTTGAGTAGGCTTTAATGCAGAAGACACCAGGGGAAACACAGCCATAGCACACGGCAGGACACGACCATCACTCGACCATCACACTGAGCAATGCTCTAACAGGGAACATTGGGAAAGCCTGTGCATTTAAACATATAGGTAGGTCACATGATGGGAAAACACAGCTGAACCGGATAAAACGGATTTACCAGGACAGAAGAACTAATTACACAATAGAACACACACACACACACACACACACACACACACACACACACACACACACACACACACACACACACACACAGCTGCAACAGATCAACACTAATGACAAACAAAAAACAAACAAAAAGGGGGCGCTGATGAACCGGCCCCGAAGAGCCGGCAGTACCACAAGGACCATTTGACAGAATGAGCTCACAATCCATCCAACCATTATCTTCCACTTTATCCTTTACTAGGGTCGTGGTGGGGGGTCCCCATGCCCATCCAGGGGAGAACGTTTCAGGCGCTGGGCAGATACACCCAGGACAGGACACCAATCCATCTCTGGGCACACACTCACTCACACAGACATACTCTATATGGGGCAATTTGGAGAATTCAATTGACCTTGATCCATGTTTTTGGACTGTGGGAGGAAACCGGAGAACCCGAAGGAAACCCACGCGGACATGGGGAGAACATGGAAACTCCACCCAGATCGGGATTCGAACCGGGAATCCCTAGCGCAGAGAGGAGAACATGCTAAACCACTAAGCCACCGTGCCGCCCTGAGCTCACAATGTTTGTATGTAAATATTACATAGTGAGTTTGTTACTGTGTCTAAGACGTCTTTAGATATTGAGAGGTAAACCTGATCAGAATGAAACGCTCACACGCAGGTGAACGGACAGCTGTGTAATGATCCGATTGACGGGTTTTATTCCCTTCTAAACAAATGCTGGGTGATGAAGCCATATGGTCTCCGCTGTAGGTTTGCAGAGAGTGAGGAGTATACAGTGGAGCGTTACACTACTTACCTATCTAAATAAACAAATCAGTCAAATCCCCTTCCTTTTGGCCGCTCAGAACTGAAACATGTTGTCTACATAGAACATTGGTTGCTCTAAATTGCCCCATCTAAATCACCCCATGTAGTGTGTGTGTGTCTGTATGATTGTGGGTGTGCCCAGTGATAGATTGGCACCCTGTCCTGGGTGTATCTGTCCATGGGCACAAGACGTTCCGCCACAAACAATAAAAAACATAACTGCAATCATTTAAAAAAATAAAAAAATTAATATATATATATATATATATATATATATATATATATATATATATATATATATATATATATATATATATAGGGCGGCACGATGACGTGGTGTTTAGCATATTCTCCTCTCGTGTGGGTTTCCTCCGGGTTCTCTGGTTTCCTTCCACAGTCCAAAAACATGGATCAAGTCAATTGAGTTCTCCAAATTGCCCCATACAGAGTGTGTGAGTGTGTCTGTGTGAGTGAGTGAGTGTCCAGTGATAGATTGGCATCCTGTCCTGGGTGTATCTGCCCAGCGCCCGAAATGTTCTACTCTGGTTGGGCATGGGGAACCCCCCGCGTCCCTAATACAGGATAAAGCGGGAGATAATGGATGGATGGATATATATATATATATATATATATATATATATATATATATATATATATAAATGTACCATGATAATGACCTTTACAAACTTCAAACTCTTGCAGTAACTGACTGTAACTTATTAGGAGTGAGAATAATGAGCAGACTTCCCTGGACGTGCATGGTGAACTTATTCAGAGCAGATTTCCTGTTTGCGCCAGCAATTAATTCCATATTTTGTTGACAAATATTTCACGAGGAGTTATCCAAGTGGTAAACTGATGCCAACCCAAGCAGAGGAGGTAACAGCTCCAAGGTTCCAGACTTGATGCCCTGTGAAGACCAAGAACTGCTTCTTTTTACAGTGAACAACTTCCAGAAAAGCCTTTTCAGAATCAGTAGGCTGCTGATGTGTGAGGTGGAAAAAAACCCCGAGCTGCACGTACAGACTGACAGCAGCTCAGGCTCGTTAAAAGAACGAACGCTTCAGAACTTTTTAGTTTGCATTCATCCATGCAGCTCTCCATGTCTGGATGCTGTTCTCGATGTGCTTCTCTATTAGGTTGCAAATCTCTTCTGCATTCTTTTCTTCTGCCCTTCCAATCTCCTGATTTGGGTTAATGGCTCTACCATTCTGTTGGGCTTTGCCCAGATTTGCACAAAGCCTGTGGTCTAGCATACCAAGACAGAAAAGAGAGATAGAGAAGGCACGTTTAAGCCAAAGCTGATGTCTGAAATGAGATAATGGGCCTTACCAACTGACAGAAGCCCAAATTGCAATGGAATGTATAGCGGAGTAACAGCTTGAGGAAAAAGCCACAAACGGCTTTGTCAAAATGCTACCACCCCGGCTGCATTACCAAAAAATAAACTAAACCTTAAGCATAAAACATCAGGTGTCTCAGCCCCCCCCTCCCCCCCCCGATTCCTTTATTTTCTCTCTTTTGCATCTCATCTCTGAGTGGACTGGCAACAACCTGCGTGCTGAGCAAATATTTCCACTGAAGCCGAAGCAATGTTCCATCATGCTATTTTCTTCTCTCCCCCATTCAGCCTCGAAAGCTCAACATTAACTAAAGGGTTCAAGAAGCGCACTCGAAGCTCATTTCTTTTTTTGGGAAGCGGATCAGACATGACGAGTCTCGCACAACAAAAGGAAATTTAAATGTGAAAAAGGCGACCAGCAAGAAAAAAATTAGCAACTAACAAACTGTATGACATAATGTGTGTGTGTGGGAAGGGGGGGGGTAGGTATACACTGATTTGTGAATGGAACAATGAAGTAAATGTCCTGTGTTCTCTTAAATCTGCATGTGCGCTGGAGAGCATGAGATGGCAACACACTGGAGTTTGGACACGCCCCCTTTTTTGGTCTGCTTATTGTCCATGTTCTCAGTTCCAATTACTGTAAAGATGGACAGTAGCCCATCTGTTTGTGGACTACGGTACATACTGTGTATTCTGTTCTTTAATGGTCAGGACCCCAAATAGTACCACCACAGAGCAGGGATTATTTGGTGTGTGTATTGTTCTTATTCCATCAGTGTCACTGCAGAACTGACGATAAACAATCCACCACCCAAATGATACCTGTTCTGTGATGCTCCTGACCAACAGAGAACACAGAACCAACAGGGGACTAACAACAACAAAGAACACAGATGGATTACAGTCTGTAATTATAAAATTACTAAGTCCATCTATATGATAAGTGGATCAAAAAGGGGGCGTGTCCAAACTTTTGACTGGTTACTGTATATGTATTCATATATAGAACCCCAGAAACTTTGCAATGTTTTTATGTATAACGTTTGCCAATAAAAGCCACAATGTGGTAATTTACCATCGATTTACATAAAGCAAACTGTATCTTAAGTCTTTTTTGGTAACTACTGACTACTAATTTGTTTTCTTATCACTGTTTGTGCTGATTAGTTTTCTGGGGGCGCTGTGACCAATCACAGCCAAACAGACAAACAAATGTATGCACACATTCACATCATGCAAGGTCTTTATGAGTTGAAAACTAACACAATTAAAACAATTAAAAACATAACAAACAATTAAAAACATAACTGCAATCATTAAAATATATATATGGCTTAGTGTTTAGCATGTTCTCCTCTTAGCACTAGAGGTTCCCGGTTTGAATCTGGGTGGAGTTTCCATGTTCTCCCCGTGTCCGCGTGGATTTCCTCTGGGTTTTCCAGTTTCCTCCCACAGTCCAAAAACATTGATCAAGTAAATTGAATTCTCCAAATTGCCCCTATATAAAGTGTGTCTGTGTGAGTGAGTGTGTGCCCAGCGATGCATTGGCGCCCTGTGTATCAGCGCCCGAAACGTTCTCCCAGGATGACTCCAGGGATGGACATGGGGAACCCCACCGCGACCCTACTAGAGGATAAAGCAGGAGATAATGGATGGATATATATATATATATATATATATATATATATATATATATATATATATATATATATATATTAATAAATGTACCGTGATAATATTGACCTTTACAAACTTCAAACCCTTGATGTAACTGACCGTCTCTTCGTTAGGAGTGAGAATAATGAGCGGACTGCACACAAACAGAGCCTCACATTCACACAGTTACTTAAACCCCAGCCATCTGCGATCATATAACTGCACCAGCTGGCATCACAGATTACACCTGCAATATGAATAATGGTGTAGCGCAAACAAAAGACCCAAGAAAGTTCATAGGGCTTGTCAGTAAAGTGATAAAATCTGTTTCCTCGTCCATACTGAAGCAATTAGCTAATGCATAGAGTAATGCAGAGTGAATCCTTATTTACCAGAGGACCATGTGCAGTTTATGAGACTCCAACAACTCGTGCCAATTGTTCGGAGATCATTCTGAGCTGTGAACATGAAAAGGGAAATGTTTAAAGTGTGACTGAGATTTTGGGAAATCGTTCCCTAAAGTTCTCCAAATCATCCGCTGATGAAAAAGGATCTCACGCAGCTGCTGCATATGTGAGCATCTGTTTAAAAAGAGACCGCGGCTCTAAACTGAGCTGATTCGATACTGAATGAATCAGAGAAGGATCTGAACGGCCGGTCATCTATTTTTGGGGTGTGTAGCAACACCATCATTAATTTGGTTAAAGAAAATCCAGCCGATTCTTTTACACTGAGCTTTTACATGGATTATTAATATTTACATTTAATACAGTTACATTATCATGTAAAAATGTTGTCCATCCATTATCTTCCGCTTTGTCCTATATTAGGGTCGCGGGGGGGAGGGGGGGTTCCCCATGCCCATCCAGGGGAGAACGTTTTGGGCGCTGGGCAGATACACCCAGGACAGGACGCCAATCTTTTGCTGGGCACACACTCACTCACACATACACATTCTATATGGGGCAATTTGGAGAACTTAATTAACTTGATCCATGTTTTTGGACTGTGGGAGGAAATCAGAGAACCCGGAGGAAAGCCATACGGACACGGGAGGAACATGGAAACTCCACCCAGATTGAAATTCGAAATGGGAATCCCTAGTGCTGAGATGTGAACGTGCTAACCACTAAGCCACCGTGCCACCATAAAATGTTATAATACATTTAAAAGAATTGAACCAGGACAGGGTTGCAACTTGTTTTCCACCGGCTGAATGTTTGTATGATTCATAATTGAGGGCTTCATTTGGTTACTATTTCTAAATATACAGTTATGAATTTTGCTTTGGTCACATTAGTGCGAGTGCATGACGATAATGTTTAAAGGTAGTTTTGTTTTCTGCATCGCTGCAAATTTTTACTTGGGTACTGAATGAAAGCTGAAGGATATTTAATGGAGTTTTCGTTCCAAGTTCATGAGCACGAAGTCAATCTAATATCATTTCTGAACTAACTTCACTGTTAAAGTTTACTGTTTATATGGGTTCGAAGAAAGCTAAGCATTCTAGTTCCACTTCTTCCTCCAATTTTCACCCGTTGAAGCCTTAATCCTAATTAGTTTGGGTCACACACATGAGAGTATTAATCATTAAACCTCTTTAATTAAATATCATCAGTAACAAAACCATTTAACTCATTCAGCAATATCACGCTTACATTAGTGTTGGTTGGCACGTTCGCATATCAGCACTAGGGATTCCCGGTTCAAATCCCAATCTGGGTGGAGTTTCCATGTTCTCCCTGTGTCCGCGTGAGTTTCCTCCGGGTTCTCCGGTTTCCTCCTACAGTCCAAAAACATGGATCAAGTCTATTGAGTTCTCCAAATTCCCCCATATAGAGTGTGTTTGTGTGTGTGTCTGTGTTTGTGCCCAGTGATAGATTGGCGACCTGTCCTGGGTCTATCTGCCCAGCACCCGAAAGGTTCTCCCCTGGATGGGCATGGGGAACCCCCCTCCCCCCCCGCGGCCCTTATAGAGGATAAAGTGGAAGATAATGGATGGATGGACATTAGTGGTAAATATGTTTTCTCTCATACATGTATTCTTTTTCTTCATACAGGTTTAATGATGTCCAGGTAAACCTCTCTAGTCGAACCTGGATCCAGCAGAACCTGGCTAACACTACGTACTTATTTTAAACTCAGATTCTCGGTCTGGCTGAGTCAGTGCTGGGTGGTTCTGCCAAAATAGCACCAAAACAACCTAATGATAATCCTGCACTCAGACAAACAGGACCGCAACATACTTTCATTTATTCATCCACAGACAATGGATGCAGTCTACAAACCCAAGATTTTTTTTTTTAGAAAGCGACTTTATTCTGTTGTATCTCTGTGTACTGATGCTATCTGGTGTTCAAGTCCGTTATAATCTGCCAGATCAGGGGAGGTCGGCATGCTCAGAGTCTCACAGACGTTCTAAGAATTGTGGGGAAATGTCCAAGCCACAGTGTGTATGGATCAAACACAAACGAGCAGCAAGGAGGTGAACGAAACCTTCAGAGGCAATTTTACTCTAGTATTTGTAAAACAGAAGTTAAATAAGTGCCTACAAAGGGCCCAGTGAAAGAGCGTCAGCGGCGCAGATGGTGGTGATGGCAGCTGCAGCAGGACCGTGGTTTGGCTCAGAGGAGCTCTGAGGAGAGGAACCAATAACCTCATACACCCAGACTTTAGTTACATAGCAGACTATACCTTATTTATAATTCATCAGGGTTATTTAGTATTTATCAAAAGCAACTTACAACTATTTCAACTTGATGGTTGGCATCAAAACACAGGGTCAGGGATAATACAGCACCCTGGACCCATGCGGTCAAAGAACCCAAGGTTACCACATTGGTAACGTTGGGGGATTTAGGATTTGAACCAATTCTAACCATCGAGCTACCACACCCATCATTTTATATTTTATACTATGATATTTTATCCATTTATTATCGTCCGCTTTATCGTCTATTAGGGTCGCGGGGGGGGGGCGAGTGTCCCCCGTGCCCATCCAGGGGAGAATGTTTTGGCCGCTGGGCAGTTCTATCGCTGGGTACACTCACTCACAGAGACACACACACAGACACACTCTATATGGGGCAATTTGGAGAATTCCAATAAATGTCACACCTAAATGTTACACATCACAGGGAGGCACGGTGGCTTAGTGGTTGGCATGTTCTCCTCTCAGCACTAGGGATTCCTGGTTCGAATCCCAATCTGTGTGGAGTTTCCATGTTCTCCCTGTGTCCACGTGGGTTTCCTCTGGGTTCTCCAGTTTCCTCCCACAGTCCAAAAACATGGATTAAGTCAATTTAATTCTCCAAATGGCCCCATATAGAGTGTGTCTGTGTGAGTGAATGTGTGTCCAGTGATAGATTGGTGTCCTGTCCTGGGTGTATCTGCCCGGTGCAGATAATGGATGGATGGGTTACACATCACATGTGATACAAATCTTGTGCAACCAAAACATGACACATCATAGAGGTAACGCAATACACCGTTTCTGTTTTCAGAACATCCAGATATTTTTATTATTATTCAACCATGTGATCTTGAATTCTGGCCGAATTTAGTTTCTCTTACGTCCCCTAAACACAAAATGGTTTAAGCCCCTTCTGCCTCTACTGCACTTGAGCCAGCATGTCTAACCAACACATCAGCACATAGCTTTCTATCCACTGTAGACCCTTTAAGTCATCCGTTTCTTGGTTGTGTTAGAATATTTATAACGCTCCGATTTTTTTCTTTTAAGCTCCTTGCGCAATATTTTCTGTTGGAATCCGCAACATATCATCAAGGCTTGGCAGCCCGAGTGGCATACGCATGGCACGAGGAGACACGATGCCTTTCCAGAGGAGTATGGTGTAACAGAGAGACCAGACTTGGCAGCCAATATGCTAATGCTTCTATAAATCCAAACACCTGGGGACACGCTCCACTCGCGAGCGATCCCCACCGCCACACATGCTGCTCTCGGCTTTCATTCATTCATTTCTAAACATGTCTCTCTGTGTTTATGCTTTGGAATAGCGCTGATGGCTAAATTTATGTTCCCGCAGTGGTAGGCGTCTGGTTCGCAGGAGCTGCTTTACAATGCAATGCGCTCGCCGGACGCTCTTTAACGGAGTGGAAAGTCAGTGCTGGCCTTTTATTTTCAGATCTTAGCGAATAGAGCTAGATTAAAGTCAAAGTCACGCAGTTGAGGGTTCCGTCCACACACAGACTGACCTGCATGCCCATCGAGGAGAAAATGTTTTGGGCACTCGGCAGATACACCCAGGACAGGGCGCCAATCAATCACTGGGCACAGACTCACTCCCACAGACACACTCTATATGAGGCAATTAAGTTATAGATAGGTGCAATTTAAAGCAGCTAAATCCACTTGAGTCCTTGTTTTTTGGACTGTGGGAGGAAACCGGAGAACCTGGAGGAAACCCATGTGGACACGGGGAGAAAATGGAAACTCCACCCAGATGGGGATTCGAATCTGGATCCCCAGCGTTAAGAGAAGAACGTTAAACACTACATTTAACTTATTTTACCTACTGTTCTTACACACAGAGGAATGTGTCCTCCACTATCAACCCAACCGTGAAGTAAAACACACACACACACACACAAACACACACACACACACAGAGTGAAATGTGCCCTGTATACAGCATTCGGGGAGCAATGGGGTTAGGTGCCTTGCTCAAGGGCACTTCACCTGTAGTACTTGGTGGGACTGGGAATCAAACCAGGGATCTTAAGATCGCGTGGGGGGGTTCCCCATCCAGGGAAGAAAATTATAGGCGCTGGGCAGATACACCCAGGACAGGGTGCCAATCTATTACTGGACACGCACTCACTCACACACAAAAACTCTATATGGGGCAATTTGGAGAATTCAACTGACCTTGATCCATGTTTTTGGACTGTGGGAGGAAACCGGAGAACCCGGAGGAAACCTATGTGGACACGGGGAGAACATGGAAACTCCACCCAGACTGAGATTCGAACCGGGATAAAATAGCGCCGCAGAATGTGATATACTTTATTTTCTTTCTTCAAAAAAAATTAATTTGAACACAATCAAATGAAGATGCATGTATTGTATATATATATATATATATATATATATATATGTAATTTGTTTTTTCTATTTTTCGTATTTAGATTTAAAAAATTCAGCATTTTTTAAGCATCCTCTGTTTTTTATCTCTGTTTTATTGCCTTTGCTTTAAAGCAAACATTCTAACTAATGTGATCCTATCATTTTATATATTATATTCAAAAAATTAGATCTATTTCTCACAACAAACTCCTCACGTTCCCCTTTGGATGCATTTCTATACATTACATCCATAAAGCTGCCACCAACACAGCAACCATGGATAAGCCGTTCTTCTCGAATGGAGCCAAATGTACAATCCTGTAATTTGCACGTTCTTGAAAAATGTAACATGTTTCCCGAAGCCAAGCTCTTAACGTTCACTCCGTGTTTAGCACCATGTCAGCCATAGAACGCAGGAAGTCTTCATATATTTTATACAGACTGAGGCTCATTAAAGTATTGTTCGTCTAAGTTAGCCATAAAACCCTCAGCGTGCCTTCCAAAACCTCGGCGGAAAAAAGGGAAGGAATCGAACGAAAGCACAAACAGAGCGAGAACACGATCCAGATCATGATTACACGTCTGTACTTTCATAAACAGTATAGTTGGTGCCCACAGACAGTATAGTGGGGCCAATGGAACGAGCATGTCGTCATATTTACTAAACTTTCTATAATTTGGTGTAAATGTCATCAAAACCTTGTTGTTTATAAGCCACAAATTGTTTCATTGGTTGTTTCGTAGTAAGTCTGGGGCAGTAATTCCCACCACATGCATGTAGGAAATACATCCCACATTTTCCTATTTACTTTGGGAGGCATGTAGATGCTGATAAGGATTAAACATCTGGTTTAGCTCTGTAACATGGAGTACATGCTTGGACGTCAGGTTGTGTAATCTGATGAGTATAATGATGGCGAAGGTGTTCTAAATCTGGAGCCACACTCCAAATTAACGAACATAAACAATGATCGCATGATTTTTATCATTTTCATTCCACTGCTCCTCATTCACATGCAAACTCAGGTCACGTCTGCACGTGCTATACTAAAGATTACGTTCAGGTTTGCTTACGCCGTGCGCGGCTTCATGACGACTTAAAAGAAAAACGTTTCGTTCAGTTTCGGTCCGCACACGTCATGACATCATCACGCCCTTTAGTTCACGGGGAAATATATATGCATTTCATATTGTTCTATATATCAGTCCGTTCTATCAGCTCCACTAACCAAATCAATCAATGTTGCAGTCCTATAATCACAGAATGGAGCTCTTTATATCTCTTCTTCAAAAAAATTTAAGTCACTCATTATGGATGAGAGTGTTTGGCTCACTTTCTATTCTAATGCATGTTAAAGCTGTTCAGCGGAGTAAGGTCAGCCCTCTATGCGAGACAGATGAGATCTTCCACACTAAACTCATTCAAACAAGACCTACTGGACCCTGTTTAGAGAAATAAAAATTAGGGCCTTCCCTAAACTATTGTTATAAGGGGGGGGGGGGGGGGGGGGGGGGGGGGGGGGGGGGGGGGGGGGGGGGGGGGGGGGGGGGGGGGGGGGGGGGGGGGGGGGGGGGGGGGGGGGGGGGGGGGGGGGGGGGGGGGGGTCATTCATAGGAGAACGTTTTGTGCGCTGGGCAGGTACACCCAGGACAGGGCGCCAATCCATCGCTGCACACACATTCTCTTATTTAGAGCAGCCGGTTCACCTTTAAATCCAAACTGGAGAACCCAGAGGAAACCCACACGGACACGGAGAGGAACTCCACCCAGATCAGGATTCGAACCTGGATCCCAAGTGCTGAGAGGCGAACATGCTAACCACTAAGCCACCGTGCCGCCCGGTTAAAAGACATGTCCTAATATGTTTGCTTACAGTTCTAATCAGTTTCTGTAACAACACTGTCTCTTTATAAACTGTTGTGAATAAATATATTCACACATTTATAATAAAAATACATAAAAACACCATAAAGAGGAAACTACAGTAACAACTTTTAAGAACCACATTACTTTACATACTTTAACAGAAGTCTGAAGGACCAACCTGTTTTGAGAGAGCATGTGCACACACACACACACACACACACACACACACACACACACACACACACACTGTGGATGAGATCACATTTTCACAGCCCTGATGGAAATTCCTCACAGGTTCTTTCAGTGAACTGTACAAATATTAAACTCATCCTCTCAAACTCTTTGAACAATGTATTACAAACGTATGATGTTTAGGATGGATGTCTCTCTCATGTTTTTTTTTCCTCAGCCCTGAAACAAATCCCTTTTTTTTACTATTAAGCATCTGTCAATACACAGTCTCAATCTGATGTCTGAAATTTAAATAAATTAGATTTTAACTAAATATGGACTTGCCACAAAGCAGCTTTAATAAAATTCAAGTATGGTACAGAAGAACATTAAAAATAAAATAAATATAAAATATTTATTAAAAAAAAAAATATATATATATATATAAGGGGGGGGAACCAATAAGTCATATGTATATATATATATACCCAGCGATGGATTGGCGCCCTGTCCTGGGTGTATCTGCCCAGCGCCCGAGTCGTTCTCCCCCCCCCCCACCGCGACCCTAATAGAGGATAAGCGGGAGATAATGAATGAATGAATATATATATATATTTAATTGCAGCATATGTAGAAGTAGTTGCTATTTAAAATACTGTAGTTTTGAGTAGGTTTAGAGTATGTTTTAACTGTTGATCAATAATACACTGCTGCACAGTGCTGATAATGATCAATACTGAATGTTTCAAATCAAACTAACGAAGAGTCTCAACAAATGAAAAGCTTTTCCATTATTTTTACAAAGAATCACATAAACCATACCATCATAAACCGGTTCTCCGGTGTCCTCCCACAGTCTAAAAACATAGATTAAAGATAAATTAAATTCTCTAAATTGCCCCTATATAGTGTGTGAGTGAGTGTGTGCCCAGCGATAGATTGACGTCCTGTCCTGGGTGTGTCTGCCCAGTGCCCGAAAAGCTCTCCTCTGGATGGGCATGAGGAACCTGAAGGTTGGGAGTTCAAATCAAGTTTGGGTCTTTAAGAGGTCTTTAACCTCCATTGCTCCAGGTGGGATGTATGATCATCTGAACCTCACGTTGTGACTAATGTTAAAATAAAACGTTAAATGTTAAAATAAAAGATGCGGATGGTTAGCAATCTTGTTTGGCTTCGGTTTATGTCGACAAAATACAAACTTTTCATTTTTTTGGTCATATCAATCAGTCCTAGTCCATTTCTTTACTCAGAATGGGACGAAACACCTGCACACTGCGGTTCTACATGTCCTAAAAAAAACCTCTTTATTATTAAATATCATTTATCAAACTGAATTTATTACATCCTCCCTGCATGACCCTCGTGGCCACCTGGTGATCATTTGGTTTAATGTTTAAAAATCCATTCATTAATGTTCTGCAGTATATTCGGTTCTGCATAGCACTTTAAAAACGAGGCTCTACTGTAACCCCATAAATTCCAGAGAGCACCATAACTGACATGTTCTATTACACAGTTCTGCTGCTCATCCAGAGCAATGAATGTAATTAACATGACTAGATTTTAATTTTTTTTTTTTTTTACCATACTTGCTGTCTGGTGGAAAGTTTTACGGCCGTTAAAAAATATCCTGCGATGATTTATTGCTTTTGTGTAGCGTTTTCTCGAACGTTGTGCATGAACTCATTCTTCTGAGATGCTTCGTCCCGTGTGTCGTGTTACTACCACCACGTAAAACGCTGGCAGCGGGGAACGTGCATGCGGTCCATGGACTTATTTCTGACTTGAAATATTTCTCTAATCCAGACATTTTACAGAGTGTGTGCTTTGGAAGAGATCACGACCAAAAGGGTTGAGTGCACGGCGGCTCAACGCGACGGTGTCAAACGGAGTGAGGTCAAAACGTTATAAAGGATCCGATCACTTAAATCACCGATACCCAATCTATTAAAACCCGTCTGACTCTCGAAAACCACAGCGGCGAGAGCAGATGAGGCTAGTGTAATAATTTAGCCACACAGGCCTCTATTTGCAAGCAACATTAACCCTGTGGCTCCTGTGCCAAAGTAAGCAGCTTTATTGGCTGATGGACTGAATAAGAGATTCATTACATTTTTGGCCGCGTTATTCCTATAACTTTGTCGGTTACGGGTTAACGAGGAACTATTGCTACCTATTTCGACATGGCCGTTACGACAACAACCATAATTCATACATTTTTTTTGTGCGGACGCATTTCCCCGATCATAATGGATCATTGATATTGGCGTCCGCAGACACAGTAATACCATTTACAGATTTCTCACAGAAGAGGATTTCTTAAAAAAAAAAAAAAAAAAAAAAAGTATTTCCACAAAAAAAGTTTTAATGGATAAGTGAAAACCCCGATCAACACACGACTAATGGAAAGCATTCTTCTACGGTCACTGCGCACGTGAAGAATCTGAACTTCGCTCTCGTGTCGAATAAATATTCAGCAATAATTACGGGCCGCGGACTTTTTCTGTTCTGAAAGCCCTCGTCTTACCCAGCGCTGCTTCTGCCCACATTCCCTGGCACGACACGGTGAAACAATCAGTCTAAGTGGAAGTGAGCAGCACACACACACACACACACACACACACACACACACAAACACGAGGGCCAGTTCCAGTGACGTGTGAGGAATCTGATAGCTCATGAAATCGCATGCAGAACGCCGCGATGAGCCGACGGAGACGCCGCGTGGACGTAATGTGTATTTGGTTTAATTTAAGATTTAATTTTGTGACCGTTACTAAATTAACCAGTTATTCATTGCTGACCACTTAAATAATTCATGGGGCATGGTGGCTTAGTGGTTTAGCATGTTCTCCGCTCAGCAATAGGGATTCCCGGTTTCCATGTTCTCCCCGTGTCCGCATGGGTCTCCTCCGGGTTCTCCGGTTTCCTCCCACAGTCCAAAAACATGGATCAAGGTCAAATTGAATTCTCCAAATTGCCCCATATAGAGTGTGTTTGTGTGAGTGAGTGAATGCCCAATGATGGATTGGCGTCCTGTCCTGGGTGTATCTGCCCAGCGCCCGAAACGTTCTCCCCTGGATGGGCATGGGGACCCCCCCCCAGAAATTACATTTCTTGCATAATGAGAATAAGAGACCCCCCCCCCACCAAATTAAAACTTCACTGGCAATATGTGAGATACTCTGTGAGCACATTCCCTAAAAGCATGTTTTTCTATCTGTTTTTCTTTTCTCTCAGATTAAACGGCCATGAAAGGAACAGGATCAGCAATAACAGAGCTGTCACCATGGTAACTCCAAGTGCCCAGCTCAACCATGCAAACATCTGTCACATCTGTCAGATATGGAAAGCACATGAGGACAGTGTTTGAGCAAACATCGTTCTCGCCTTCTTCCGAATTCACAAAGTGCTGTAACGGAAAAGGAAGAAAAATCACAGCGGCCTGGAGATGCATTCCTGCGCCGGGCAGAGTGAACAGGGTCCGAAATATTACAGAGAAAAAGAAAAAAAAAAGGCATCAAAGCTCCATTCATCAGGTTTTATTAGAATTCTATTAAATTTACCACGCTGAGGAAGTTTAGAAATAATAAATAAAAATGAACAGAAATGACTGAGTGTATTAATAGTAATGGATTTCTTAAACTTTGCTGCATTATATTATTTTTAAATATATATATTATGATATTAGTTTTTAAACAAAAATTCACAAAATAATAAAAGTCAGTTAAAGGATTCAGTCTGAATGCCCTACGCCTATGTCCATCTGTTTGTGTTCTACAGAACATACTGTGTACTCTGTTCTAATGGTCTGAACCCTAATAGCACCACCACAGAGCAGGGGTTATTGGGTGGGTGCATTATTCCTATCCCAGCAGTGTCACTGAGGTGGAGAAATGAAACTACACTAACCCCCTCACCACATCAGTGTGACTGCAGAACTAACAATAAACAATCCACCACCCAAATGATACCTGTTCTGTGATGCTCCTGACCAACAGAGAACACAGAACCAACAGGGGACTGACAACAACAAAGAACACAGATGGACTACAGTCTGGAACTAAGCCAATCTATATGATAAGTGGAGGATATAAACGATGGAACATAAAGGGGGCGTGTCCAAATGTTTGACTGCTACTGTATTTTAGGTGAAGCACTAGAGGGCAGCACTGAGCAATAGAGAACAGAGAACCAACAACAACAAAGAACACAGATGGACTACAGTCTGTAACTGTAAACCTACAAATCCATGTATACATATATATAAGTGGAGGGAATAAATAATGAGGCAAGGGGGTGTGTCCAAACTTTCGACTGGTACTGTATGTAATAAGAAGCAAACAATCAGAGGACCTCACACGCTATGAAACAGAAAATAAGCAAAAAAAATATGCACCAACACACCAACACACCAAAAGCCTGTCTGCCAAATGTCTCCCAAGCGCTGCAGCAACCAAGCGGGAACATCGGTTGCCCATTCAACGAGGTCTGGAACCACCATTTTTTGAAAGAGACATAGAGCCGTTCACTTTTTCCTTCCTCGCTCTATTCTTCTCTTCCCAGACCCCCTTTTCACATGCACGGCAGAAATCGGCGGTGGCAATCTGCTTGATTTATAAAGCCTTCAACCGCATGCTTTTAACTCCGTGAGCCAAGCCAATAAAAGCAGCGAAGCATTTGGAGGGCCAAAATGTTAGCGACTCTATTATTGAAATAAAATTTTTAAAAAAGCAATGACGAGAAAGAAAAGAAATCCACAACACAGACAGCGAGACAGAGGAGAAGCTACGGAAAGGAAGACGGGTAAAAAAATCATATGCCTCTTCTCATGAGCGAGGAGAAGTGAAGTAGACTTTAAATGGGAGACGAGTGGAGGAAAATAGGATGTGGCTTAAGTGGCAGGAGCTCCCACCGGGTTCTGAAGTTCTGTTCCAGCTACGTCTCCTTCAAACAAACAACGTGTCGGCGTGTCAGTGGTGTGCTGCATTCGACACTCGGCAAATGAGAACCACACACCGGGATAAACACGCAGGACTGCGAAGTGGAACGCAAACAAGGACCAGATCAATTAGAGAACGTTTGGCCGTAATTAAAGCGGACAGACTTGTCTGTGAAGAGGACTGGCGGTGGTAACAGTGGCGCTCGCCCAAAAAAATCGAGGAGCCTCCACATGACCATGAATCATGGTTTACATGGAATAGAGTTTCTGCCATCGTCAATATTGCACCTTCACTGACTGGCACCGGGTTGCCTTTATTTTTTTATTGCGCATGATAAGTGAACGCTGATCAGTCAAGCAAACCAAATTGGGCAGCACGCATCATTTCTTCGAGCCTGAAATGATCCGAAGTGGTTAGAAAATGACATGTTTTATGATGAAGAATTTATTGATGGGTCCAGATCTCTAAATACTATAAAAGCTCAGGATCTGCTAAAGCGTTTGACAATGCTGCAACGTGATTGGCTCTTCCGTTTTATGATGAAACACTCAGACATACTCGAATACTCCTTGTTTCACGTCATTGAAATGAAACCAGCAACGTGTGTACATTTCGGGTTGTGGTGGTTTATATTTGAAATGTAAGCTGTGCCATGGTGGATTAGTGGTTGGCATGTTCTCCTCTCAGCGCTGGGGATTCCCGGTTCGAATCCAAATCTGGGTGGAGTTTCCATGTCCTCCCCGCGTGAGTTTCCTCCAGGTTTTCCGGTTTCCTTCCACAGTCCAAAAACATGGATCAAGGTCAACTGAATTCTCCAAGTTGCCCCATATAGAGTGTGTCTGTGTGTGTGAGTGTGTGCCCAGTGATAGATTGGCGCCCTGTCCTGGGTGTATCTGCCCAGTGCCCGAGATGTTCTCCCCTGGATGGGCATGGGGAACCCCCCACGACCCTAGTAGAGGATCAAGCGGAGGATAATGGATGGATGGATGTAAGCTGTGCATTTGCCAGAAATGATGAGATTAAAATCTTCATGTGTGAATCGAAAAGCTTACATTTATGTTGCATGTGTCCCGAACGAGAGCCGATTCAATATGAAGGTCCTGGAATATTCCAGGAATCGGAACACTGGCATGTAAAGGAGCAGCAGTTCTGTGGAACGTTTGGCAGAAGGACAGATGGACAAGCCGGGCTATTTAAAAGGACAGCTGAAAAACATTGTAAATTTGAAATATCATTAAAGCTGGCTGCTCAAGAGGAAACGTCCAAGATGCACAGTTTGGTTTTACTCAACGTTTCAGAAAACTTATATCAGTACGGTGTTAATTACTTCATCTGGGGTGAGACCGGGGGTGAGAGCTGCATGGGGTGAGAGCTGGAGTCAGGGATGTCTGAGGTGAGGGCTGTCTGGGGTAAGAGCTGGAGTCAGGGATGTCTGAGGTGAGGGCTGTCTGGGGTGAGAGCTGGAGTCAGGGATGCCTGGGGTGAGAGCTGGGGTGAGGGCTGGAGTCAGGGATGTCTGGGGTGAGAGCTGGGGTGAGGGCTGGAGTCAGGGATGTCTGGGGTGAGGGCTGTGTGGTGCGAGAGCTGTCTGGGGTAAGGACTGGGGTGAGGGCTGTCTGGGGCGAGAGCTGTCTGGGGTAAGAGCTGGCTGGGGTAAGGACTGGCTGGGGTAAGGACTGGCTGGGGTAAGGGCTGTCTGGGGTAAGGGCTGTCTGGGGTAAGGGCTGTCTGGGGTAAGGGCTGTCTGGGGTCAGAGCTGTCTGGGGCGAGAGCTGTCTGGGGTAAGGGCTGTCTGGGGTAAGGGCTGTCTGGGG
>JAFMOD010000119.1:1445725-1479386 GCA_019802435.1 Corydoras maculifer
GCCCAGCGCATAAAATGTTCTCCTCTGGGTGGGCGTAGAGAACCCCCCCACGACCCTAATCCCTATCCAGATGAGATCAGTGGAGAAAACCCGAAATGCAGGAGCAGCAGGGAATGAGATGAGGTCCTTGTGAAAAACGTATTATTTTTTTTTATATAGAGAACAATCACTGATCAATAAAAAAGGCGTGTGCTGCTCTGAGGTCAGATTGTGTTTGTAATGAACCTCACCTTGGCTTTCCTGAGGACATGGCCTCGTACTGGAGGGGTTTTCTGGGGTACCTGTCTTCGCAGCAAGGAGGCGCTATTGACTGGCAATGAACAGGTCTCTGTGTCACTGGTGTCGCAGCTGGAAATAGGAGAGTTATCCACAGTGCGCCTCACCATCACTGGAGACTACACACACACACACACACACACACACACACACACACACAGTTTGAATGATCCGTTCAGCGCAGCTGTGCATGTTTCTATAGTGTGATGCAGACCTGTGGGCTGGAGCTGTTGGTCTTGGGTTCGATGGTCAGACCGAGCGTGACCCCCCCACTCAGCGCTTTTTTCAGACTCTCTTTGACCTCAGTCAGCTCCAGCTCCAAATTCACTCGCTCGTCCTCCTTTAACTTGCACTCGTCTTCAACTTTCTTTAGACGCTCCGTCAGGGAGGCCTGGTTCCGTTTACCTGCAGAGAGAATATATGCACTTTTATATTCCAGCCATCCATTATCTTCCACTTTATCCTCTATTAGGGTCGCGGGGGGTTTCCCATGCCCATCCAGGGGAGAACGTTTCGGGCGCTGGGCAGATAGACCCAGGACAGGACACCAATCTATCACTGGGCACACACTCACTCACACAGACACACTCTATATGGGGCAATTTGGAGAATTCAATTGACTTGATCCATGTTTTTGGACTGTGGGAGGAAACTGGAGAACCCGGAGGAAACCCACACTGACACGGGGAGGACATGGAAACTCCACCCAGATTGGGATTCGAACAGGGAATCCCTAGTGCTAAGAGGAGAACATGCCAACCACTAAGCCACCCCACATTTATATTTATAAATATATTTATAAAACAGGTAGTTACTGACATTACTGACAATAACAAGCGCTACACATTCATATCAATACGTGAAATACATTACATTATTTTAAATCATAAAATACAGATTAATATAAACTGTGGGTGGCACGGTGCCTTAGTGGTTGGCATCCCGATACTGGCGAAAAAAAAATCTGTCTCTCTCAAACACACACACACACACACACACACACACACACACAAACAGAGCTTAGAAGCACAAACAGCTGACGGTGACTCCATCGCTCGGTCCCGCTGCTGGAGGAGAGGCTGCAGAGAAAGCTGCTCTCATTTGATCCAGGGCTACTGACAAAATCCCCGGGGCTACAGCCCCCAAAGCCCAGGTCTAACCCTGCTTGTCCCTGCTTGTTAATGACCGGTGTGATTGATCTGACCTGCACTGTTCTCGATGGCGGTGCGCAGGTCTCGTCTGTCTTTCTTCAGCAGAGTGAGACGATTCCGAATCTCCTGCTTTCGCTTCAGCAGTTCTTCCTCTTTCGCCTGGAGTCTCTTAGCATCTGCCTCCACTCGGTTCTTTCCGTACTTATACTGATCTGCACCTAAAGAAACGAACATCAGTACATCTCCACCTCTGTTTAAAACACTGCAGAATTTCAGACAGGCTAAACAACATGCACGGTGGCTTAGTGGTTGACATGTTCTCCTCTCAGCACTAGGGATTCCCGGTTCGAATCCCAAGCTGGGTGGAGTTTCCATGTTCTCCCCGTGTCGGCATGGGTTTCCTCCGGGTTCTCCGGTTTGCTCCCACAGTCCAAAAACATGGATCAAGGTCAAGTGAGTTCTCCAAATTGCCCCATATAGAGTGTGTCTGTCCTGGGTGTATCTGCCCAGCGCCCGAAACGTTCTCCCCTGGATGGACATGGGGAAACCCCCCCCCCGCGACCCTAATAGAGGATACAGCGGAAGATAATGAATGAATGAGTATGTTAAAGAGTGTAAATGACGACTTTTTTTGTTTTTTGGAAATATTTATGTAATTAACTGTGTTGGCTAACTGTATTTTATCAGCTCTAACTGCTTTTCTTATCTCTTTTTCTCTGAGGTATCACCAGCTCCTCAAACTTAACACGGCCAGATCACCACAGCAACGACAATTACTGGACAATCTGTAGGACTCGTGGTGTTGCAGTCCTGCAGGTCCCCCAGAGAGGATGAGTCTCCTACTGAACCTTGGAGCTTCCAGGGTTTTTGGCTTTGGCTTGCTCTTTGGGGGTTTAGCTCAGAACACCGTGAAGCTGCTTTGAGATGATGTACTATTGTAAAACTATTGTAAAAAGCACAAATAAGTAAATAAATAAAATGAATTTGAACTTCAAGCCCTCTTCTGCTGGTCACTCTGATCAGAGGCCGATGTTTGCAGTCACTGAACTTATTAATCAGTTCAAGTGTCAGTGAGAAAGCAACGAAACCCTGACTGCTGTGTCTTTACTGCTGAATTCATACCGACCGAGTTCAGCGTCAGACAGCATCAGACCACGACGTCAAGTCAGACCTGCAATTTTCATATTCCACATTTTTAAAGAGATTTTTCCTAGAAAGAAATGATTGGTGGGGTGGGGGGGAAGCACTCCCCGGCTTCCAGACTCCCTGTTTAGCTTAAGATTCAAGATTCAAGAAATTTTATTTTCATTAATATCACATGTGGTACATAAGATAGGAACGAAATTATGGGTCACGGACACTGATTACCCTGTTGTTTTAAAGTCATTATTTAATTTAAGTTTTAAAGAAGAAAATGAGAATTTTTTTAAAAAAGAAATCTAAAAATACAGGTTATAGATGTATGAAATATACTTATATACAACTATGAATATATATATATATATATATATATATATATATATATATATATATGTATATATATATATATTATACAACTACAGGAATAAATATAATATAGAATATTTTAACTATAAATATAATATATAAATATATGTATATACAGTATGTTAAATTCCAAGTATGTACATTTAAGACATAATCCGTACCAGATTGTATGCATAATCTGCTTATAATGAAGCATAATCTTCTTATAATGAAGTAAGAACTGTACAGGGCCCCTTACTCGAATTGTTGCGTTTCACGGGAAGGGTTCCATTAGTTCCATTGGTCTTCTGGGCTTGGTTTTTGTCAGTCTTCTGTTTGGACGTTAAGCCGTTAAAGGTCGCAGCTTTCTTTCCCTTTATCTGGTCGAGGGAAAAGCAGAAATGTGTTATAGCGACTTGAAGTGACGCTTGTTTATCCAAACAGGTAATAAAATAATGGAGTTTTATTTGGAACACCATTGGTTTCATGTGATTGTCATCAGCCAATCATGTGGCAGCAGTAAAAATAATAAAAATAAAAAATAAAATAATGAAAAAAGAATTTAGGCAGATACGTTGGCAGCTTCACGTTCTGCATTAGATATTAAAATTTTGATTTCTATAATTTTAACATAAGATAAACCTTTATTTGTCCCACAATGGGGAAATTCACATTTCTCAGCAGCAGATACAGAGGAGGGTGAAAAGTGGATATATATATATATATATATATATATATATATATATATATATATATATATATATATATATATATATTGGTATATAGAAAATAAAAAGTGTGCATAGAAAGAAAGAGTTGAAGATAAAGATTAAAAGTATGAATTGAAAAATGCTCAGTCGGGAGCAGGAGCTGCTGAGACGGCGCACAGTATTTTATCTTTATCTTAACTGTGGCATGATTGTTGATGCCAACCCCACCGCGACCCTAATAGAGGATAAAGCTGAAGATAATGGACGGAGTGTAAATTGCGCTGCCTGTTGAATTATTTCGAGACGCCTTTACAAAAATAACTACATGTATTTTTATAAATTTCACAGATTATAAAGGTTTTTCTTTCAGTAAACATGGGGCTGAACACATGGCAATGGTGTTCCAACAGTACGGAATGGAAAAAGCTTTCAAATGTTATTAGAGAAGAGGAGGTTAAGTAGAAAAGAAGCAGTGCATAAGCAAATAGCTCGAATGACAACGAATTTAAGCAGGCCGAGTTTATCCACTGGCAACATTTCAATATTTAAGGAATTATCATACTTCAGTAATCGAGTCATTACTGTCATTTATAAAAACCAAATGGAAAAACAAGTAAGGAATGGAAGTGGAGATTATAGTGAAGACTATGGTGACATTTCTCCTTATTATCTATCTAGACTAATATCTCCCCAGGTCCCAATTTCCCTAATTTTTCTATCTGGATAATGTTGGGGATTCTTTAGGGGGGTTACGAACCAACAATGAAAACCACAGGACATCTGAAAACAATGAGCAACAACTGAGGAGCATCTCCAACCCGTCAGCGTCCTCTAATGACTACGACCTGAATGTTGGTAATGTTGAGTGTCGTGAGTCATGTTCTGATTTACATCCATCCATTATCTTCTGCTTTATCCTCTATTAGGGTTGCGGGGGGGGGTGTTCCCCATGTCCATCCAGGGGAGAACATTTCGGGCGCTGGGCAGATACACTCAGGACAGGACGTGAATCTATCACTGGGCACACACTGACTCACACAGACACACTCCATATTTGCAATTTGGAGAATTCGTTTGACCTTGATCCTTGTTTTTAGACTGTGGGAGGAAATCTGAGAATCTGATATAGTCCAAAAACATGGATCAAGTTAATTGAGTTCTCCAAATTGCCCCATATAGAGTGTGTTTGTGTGAGTGAGTGTGTGCCCAATGATGGATTGGCGCCCTGTCCTGGGTGTATCTGCCCAGCGCCCGAAACGTTCTCCCCTGGATGGGCATGGGGAACAGCACCGCGACCCTAATAGAGGATAAAGCAGATGACAATGATGGATGGATGGCTGGATTCCAGGAGTTGAGGCTGAAGAGCAACTCCAAATTCTGCTCTAAATTGTCCCATAGATTGGGGCCTGAAACATTCTTCTTTGGGTGGGCATAGGGCCCCTCCCCTGCAACTCCAGTCCCTTGTACAGGGTACATTCGTTACAGGAATGTAATAAATGAATGAATATTGTGTACCAAAGTGTAACATAAATATAATTAAATATAATTAAAGTTATGTTTGTGACAGCACGGTGGTTTAGTGGTTAGCACATTCGCCTCTCAGCACTAGGGGTTCCCGGTTCGAATCCCCATCTGGGAGTTTCCATGTTCTCCCCGTGTCTGCATGGGTTTCCTCCGGGTTCTCCAGTTTCCTCCCACAGAGTATGTATGCATGCGTGTCTGTGTGAGTAAGTGTGTGCGCAGTGATGGATTGGCGTCCTGTCCTGGGTGTATCTGCCCAGTGCCCAAGACGTCCCCCCCCTGGATGGGCATGGGGAACCCCCCCCCCCCCACGCGACCCTAGTAGAGGATAAAGCGGAAGATAATGAATGAATGAATAAAGTTAGGTTTCCATTTAAAACTAGAAAGCACACGGGTGTAGAATCCTGCCAAGCAGAAGGTCTGTGTTAGTCACCTGAGCGGTGGTGTTAACAGCAGAGGAAGCAGAGGAAGAGGCGGGGGTTTTGTAATGATCGGATGAGGACGGGGGCCAGCTCAGTTTGGATGAGGCTCGTTTGTCCTGTTTGGGGGAGGGCACGTTTTCATAGAGTTCAGCATCCTCAGAGTTTGGCGAGCAGAACTGCAGATAGGGCTCCTTCTGGGAGGCAGGCGTGCAGCAGGGCAGGAGGAAGAGGAAAAGAGGTGAAGAGCTTGAAGACGTTAAACGTTAATAAAAGATTCACGTGTGAGACTCGTACAGGAGACAAACGTACGTATACACCGTCCTGAACCATGAGTGTGGAAGTGCAGAACAAAAAAAGGACGTACATGAGTGTGAAACCATACCGATCCATTGATGCACGGAACATCATCGTAGTGCAAGGCCATGCCGGTGGGCCGGGCGTAACCATTCACAGGGTTATCCAGGTAGGGATTCGGAGAAATGGCGCGCTTGCTGGTGAAGCTGAGAGGCACATTACAATTCCAGAAGTTATTAAAGTGCGTATCGGCTGGTACAATACATGGCAAAAATATGTGGACATCTTTTTTTTGTTTTTAGAGTAGGGCGGTGGCTCAGTGGTTGGCACGTTCTCCTCTCAGCGCTGGGGATTCTCGGTTTGAATCCTAATCTGGGTAGTTTCCATGTTCTACCCGTGTCCGTGTGGGTTTCCTCCGGGTTCTCCGGTTTTAATTGAGTTCTCCAAATTGCCCCATGTAGAGTGTGTTTGTGTGAGTGAATGTTTGCCCAGCGATAGATTGGCGCCCTGTACTGGGTGTATCTGCCCAGCTTCCGAAACGTTCTCCCCTGGATGGGCATGGGGAACCCCCCCATGGTGGACAAAAGTGTCTGCTGAATGATGTGATGGAAAAACAGATGATATTCCAGGAGGTGGGCAGCATGGAGGCTTAGTAGTTGGCATGTTCTCCTCTCAGCACTAGGGATTCCTGGTTCGAATCTCAATCTGGGTGGAGTTTCCATGTTCTCCTCGTGTCCGCGTGGGTTTCCTCCGAGTTCTCTGGTTTCCTCCCAAAGTCCAAAAACATAGATCAAGGTAAATTAAATGCTCCATATTGCCCCATATAGAGTGTGTTTGTGTGTGTCTGTGTGAGCGATGGATTGGCGGCCTGTCCTGGGTGTATCTGCCCAGCACCCATCTCCCCTGGATGGGCATGGTTTAAGATTAAAAACTCAAACAGGCTTATAAACTAGTGAGAGCATTGCATAGTGTTACACAAAATCTGATTCAGTTCTGTTCTGCTCACCAAAACGATTGCTTAGCCAACTGAATGACATTCGCGGTGGTCTCTACATCTATGTAGTCATAGTGCAAAGTGGCTGGGTCTGTAGTGGAGCCCGTCTCTGCCAGCAGGACCCCCAACCATCGGCCCATACTCTCTGAAGAGGACGCCTGAGAGGAACAGAACCCAAAGTATAACAGCAGGTATATCAGGGTGCCATTTACAATCACATCAGAAATGATGAGAGGAGTGTACAACTTCACTTAATGGTTAAAGCAGTGATTCTCAATTATTTTCTCTTAAGCCCCCCCCAGGTAAAAGAAAACATTTTGCGCCCCCCCCCCCCCCCCCCCCCCCCCCCCCCCCCCCCCCCCCCCCCCCCCCCCCCCCCCCCCCCCCCCCCCCCCCCCCCCCCCCCCCCCCCCCCCCCCCCCCCCCCCCCCAATAATACATTCTGCGGCACGGTGGCTTAGTGGTTTAGCACGTTCTCCTCTCAGCTTTAGGGATTCCCGGTTCAAATCCCCATCTGGGTGAAGTTTCCATGTTCTCCCCGTGTCCACGTGGGTTTCCTCCGGGTTCTCCGGTTTCCTCCCACAGTCCAAAAACATGGATCAAGTTAATTGAATTCTCCAAATTGCCCCATATAGAGTGTGACCCTAATAGAAGATAAAGCGGGAGATAATGAATGAATGAATGAATGAATAAGACTTAACACCGGTGTAAGTGATCAAACACAAAGCTCAGGATATTTATTGGTTTATTTTGAACCTTTTTTGAAATTTCTAGAGCGATTTATATAAATAAAAAAAAGACCATTGCAAACATGCACTATTCACAGAATGCACTGCGAAGCTTTTCCAGACTCAGTTAAAAAAACGCAAACCACAGTTCTAACCCCTATTTAACATTCCTTTCATGTCTGAAGTCTGCAGCGTTGACCGTAATGATGGCGTTCTATATGAAGTCTTGCATTAAAAGATCAATTTCAAGATTCAAGAAAATTTTATTATCATTAATATCACATGCCCAGCGATAGATTGGCGTCCTGTCCTGGGTGTATCTGCCCAGCGCCTGAAACGTTCTCCCCTGCATGGGCATGGGGAACCCCCCCGCGACCCTAATAGAGGATAAAGCGGAAGATAATGAAATAATGAATGAATGAATGAATGAATGAATTAATATCACATGTGGTACATGAGATAAGAATGAAATTAAGGGTCACAGACCCTGATTAGCCTGTTATTTTAAAGTCATTATCATTTAAATTTAAATTTTAAAAAAGAAAATGAGAATTAAAATTTTTTTTTTTCAATACAAAAATACAGATTATGTGACTGGCGTTACTATAGCAAAAGATTTAACCTTTAGAAATTACAAAAGACTTGAAAATACAGTGCGAATAGTGATTACCTTCATTAAATTTCATCTTAAACGAAAACGATCAGTGACACTAAGGCAAGAAAGAAATGCTAACCTCCAGCACGGCGACCTCTTGCCCATTCCTCAGCAGCCGAAAAGCAAACGGGTGTTTCGAGTCGAGGCCTGGTATGACCTCACAGCCTCGCAGGGGCAACGAGGCCATGTGCGTCTTCAGATCCTCGCGGTCTTTATGCAGCAGGAGCTGGTTGTCTTTCAGGCGACACCACCTCTCCCGCCATCGATTGTTGGAGAGCACATTCAGATAACCTGTGAGCAAAAGGCAGCAGTTTAATTAACGTGACATTTTGCAATTAACAAAAAGGGAAAAGCTAAATCAGCGACTTATAAATGCCGATAACCATCCATCCATTTATTGTCTTCCACTTCATCCTGTATTTGGGTCGGGGGGGGGGGGGGGTCCATGTTCCATGTATTTGGACTGTGGGAGGAAACCGGAGAACCCGGAGGAAACCCACACGGACACGGGGAGAACATGGAAACTCAACCCAGATTAGGATTCGAAACGGGAATCGGTGCTGAGAGGAGAACAGGCTAAACCACTAAGTCACTGTGCCAATGTAGAAAATAAAGAGAGTGGTTTCATGATCACGGAGGAAACATTCTGTGAATTATTCATTCATTCATTCATTATCTCCCGCTTATCCTCTACTAGGGTCGCGGTGGGGTTCCCTATGCCCATCCAGGGGAGAACGTTTCGGGCGCTGGGCAGATACACCCAGGACAGGGCGCCAATCCATCACTGGACACACACTCACTCACACAGACACACTCTATATGGGGCAATTTTTGAGAATTCAATTAACTTGTTCCATGTTTTTGGACTATGGGAGGAAACCGGAGAACCCGGAGGAAACCCACGCGGACACGGGGAGAACATGGAAACTCCACCCAGATGGGGATTCGAACCGGGAATCCCTAGCGCTAAGAGGCGAACGTGCTAACCACTAAGCCACCGTGCCGCCTACATTCTGTCATATTTTATTTATTTTAATAAATTATAAATAATGAATATTGGTTTTCAGTTAATATCTATAAACTGCTTCAGCGTTTTGATTTCCTGCATTAAACACACAGTCTTCTTTATTGATCCGTAAGTTCATCTCATCTCACCACTCGTTGGGACGTCCTCCTCTGCTGACGACGTCTGTTCGTCCGTCGACGGCTTTTTCTTGCCCAGGCTGATGATCTTGGTGATTTTCTTTCCTGCGCTCTTGCTCCCCGTACTTTTCTGTTCATTCTTGGAGTTTTTCTTACCTTTACCTGTGGAAACAGACATCAGTGTCACTGCAGAAATGACAATAAACAATCCACCACCCAAATGACACCTGTTCTGTGATGCAAGAAAAAAAAAACCCACAAAGAGCACAGATGGACTACAGTCTGCAAAATCCATCTATATGATAAGTGGAAAATGGAGCGTGGAGGGCATGTCAAAACTTTTGACTCGTATCCATCCATCTTTATCTTACGCCTCTACTAGGGTCACGGGGGGGTTCCACATGTCCAGCCAGGGGAGAACGCGTCGCACTCACTCACACAGACACACTCTATATGGGGCAATTTGGAGAATTCAATTGACCTTGATCCATGTTTTTGGACTGTGGGTGGAAACCGGAGAACCCGGAGGAAACCCACAAGGACACGGGGAGAACATGGAAACTCCACCCAGATGGGGATTCAAACCGGGAATCCCTAGTGCTGAGAGGAGAACATGCTAAACACAAAGCCACCATGCCGCCTTCATTTCAATATTCATTCATTCATTATCTTCCGCTTTATCCTCTATTAGGGTCGTGGGGGGGGGGTAGATACACCCAGGACAGGGGACCAATCTATCGCTGGGCACACAATCACTCACACATACACACTCTGTATGGGGCAATTTGGAGAACTCAATTCACCTTGATCCATGTTTTTTAAACTGTGGGAGGAAACTGGAGAACCCGGAGGAAACCCACACGGACACAGGGGAAAACATGGAAACTCCACCCAGATGGGGATTCGAACCGGGAATCCCTAGTGCTGAGAGGAGAACATGCCAACCACTAAGCCACCAAGCCACCCACAGTTTATATTAATCTTTATTTTATGATTTAAAATGATGTAATGTATTTCATGTATTGATATGAATGTGTCCAATCAGATTTATGGACCCGAACTACCTGTTTTATAAATATATTTATAAATATAAATGTGGGGTGGCTTACTAGTTGGCATGTTCTCCTCTCTGCACTAGGGGTTTCCGGTTCGAATCCCAATCTGGGTGGAGTTTCCATGTTCTCCCCGTGTCCGCGTGGGTTTCCTCCGGGTTCTCCGGTTTCCTCCCACATTTCAAAAAACATGGATCAAGGTCAATTGAGTTCTCCAAATTGCCCCATATAGAGTGCATTTGTGTCTGTGTGAATGAGTGTGTGTCCAGTGATAGATCGGCCCCCTGTCCTGGGTGTATCTGCCCAGCGCCCGAAATGTTCTTGATGGATTCGAACCGAGAATCCCTAGCGCTGAGAGGAGAACATGCCAACCACTAAGCCACCGTGCCGCCCGACTTGACTGGTATCCTATTAGAATTTTTTAAAGAAAAGGCATTTAAAGCTCTCCGTTTTAAAGTCTCATTTGATAAAATGATGCATGGATTTCACACCCACAGCATCCAGCAGTCAGTTATTTGGATTACAGATTGGGGTTAAGTAGAACAAGACATTTTTAAAACCTCTAAACCTCCTCCGTTCTGAAGCGGAAACGTTAAAATCATTTGTAAACCAATAAAAATCATCCTTGAGTCAAATGATTGATTTCCTCAGAAGATGATCCATACTGAGTGAGAGGAGACACAGCACTCAGATCATTATCTCAAACTAAAGCACTTTAGGGTCATTTAACACCCCTCCATCCCAAATCTGGGTGATGGATCAGATGACCGCTGTGTTAGGAAAACCAAACACGGATTTGATTTTAATTTAAATTGTAAGAGAAACGTAAATTTAAGTTCTGAAAACGTAATGCTAGACCCTCCGTGTTGTGTCATGTTACCTTTTACAATTTATGTTATTAATATCATGTTTTATTTCATGGACGGCACGGTGGCTTAGTGTTTAGCATGTTCTCCTCTCAGCGCTAGGGATTTCCGGTTCGAATCTCAATCTGGGTGGAGTTTCCATGTCCTCCCTGTGTCTGCGTGGGTTTCCTCCGGGTTCTCTAGTTTCCTCCCACAGTCCAAAAACATGGATCAAGGTCAATTGAGTTCTCCAAATTGCCCCATATAGAGTGTGTCTGTGTGAGTGAGTGTGTGTCCAGCGACAGATTGGCGTCCCCTCCTGGGTGTATCTGCCCAGCGCCCGAAACTTTCTCCCCTGGATGGGCATGGGGAACCCCCCCCCCTCCTCTGATACCAGTCAAGTCGGGCGGCACAGTGGCTTAGTGGTTGGCATGTTCTCCTCTCAGCACTAGGGATTCCCGGTTCGAATCCCCATTTGGGTGGAGTTTCCATGTTCTCTCCGTGTCTGCGTGGGTTTCCTCCGGGTTCTCCGGTTTCCTCCCACAATCCAAAAACATGGATCAAGGTCAATTGAGTTCTCCAAATTGCCCCATATAGAGTGTGTCTGTGTGAGTGAGTGTGTGCCCAGTGATAAATTGGCGTCCTGTCCTGGGTGTATCTGCCCAGCGCCTGAAACGTGCTTGTGTGTGTGTGTGTGTGTGTGTTTGTGTGTTTTACTGCACAGACAGGGTAAATATGGAGGACAGATTCCTCTGTGTTTAAGCACAGTAGGTAAAATTTATCGCTTTAATTAATAAATGAATTTTATAAACCATGGATGCCGGACTCATTACACTAAATAACATTGAAAATTCGACACAGTTCACTTTCCATCTGAACATTTTTAGCTAAATGGGTTTCCAATCACAGCAATGTTTTTTTATTTCCCCGTCATTTATATTTTGTCCAAACAGACAGTTTAACTCGTTTTCATTGTTTGCATTCCAAGAATTCACATATCTGTAAGAGAGACGGGGAAAAGTAAGACATTCAGACACTTAAAAGACAAAATAAGAAAAGACATTCCACTGCAGTCTTTACCAGATGAATGATCTGGCTTTGAACGGCTCTTTGTTTCAGATAATGAGAAGTACAGAGGTTCCCTCAGAGATGTTCGAACCATTTGCACTGGAGTACAATTTGGTTTATGAAGTTAGCCGAGGGCGGCACGGTGGCTTAGTGGTTAGCACATTCGCTTCTCAGCACTGGGGATTCCCGGTTCGAATCCCCATCTGGGTGGAGTTTCCATGTTCTCCCTGTGTCCGCATGGGTCTACTCCGGGTTCTCCGGTTTCCTCCCACAGTCCAAAAACATGGATCAATTCAACTGAGTACTCCAAATTGCCCCATATAGGGTGTGTATGCGTGTGTGTCTGTGTGAGTGAGTGTGTGCCCAGCGATGGATTGGTGCCCTGTCCTGGGTGTATCTGCCCAGTGCCTGAGATGTTCTCCCCTGGATGGGCATGGGGAACCCCACAGTGACCCTAATTGAGGATAAAGCGGAAGATAATGGATGGATGAACAACAAATCAATGAATGAAAGACTGATTGAATCAAATTAACGAGGGAACCGGCACCTCATCAGACTGCCGAGCCGATGCTTCCCAACATTGAGCAGATTTCTATCATTATCCTCCCAAAACATTACAACATCACGATGTCCAAATATCTTAGAGAAATATCTTATGAAGATGCTTAGCTCGGCGAAATCTTCACCAAAAGACGATTACATCTGCGCCTGGCGACGTCTCCAATTAAAGCTAAGTTCAATAAGATGATGTGGGTCCTAATCCCGCTGGAGTTTCCCCTCGGCTGCACGGCAGCTCCAGGCCCGGGGCCGAAACCAGAGACGCAGATGCAAAAGCAATTCAGGTCCTTTTATAGCCTTCCATTGCAGCGCTCGGCGTTTAAACACGAGGAAAACATTCTGTGATCGGGCTGATTTGATTCAGCGTCGTCTGAGCAGTTGCATGGACTGGAAAGAATGCGGCTAATTGAATGAATCCACTCGGCGGGCCGCTCCGTCCTGCGTCCTCCGTTCCCCGTCGGCAGGGGCGTGCTGGCAGGGCGGCACTGCTGTGAGGTGGGCACATCTGGAGCGCTCGTTGCAGTCAGAAGATCAGATAAAGGCAGACGACGTGAGACGAATAAGGTTTCTGTAACAATGCTGCAGTGCATGATGGTCTGTAGACGGCACTTCTAAGCATTCCTTTATTAAACAAAAAACTTTTTTTGATCCCTTTTAATTAGAACTGGTTTTAATAAACATCTTTTTATATGCGCTGGCTTAGTGGTTGGCATGTTCTCCTCTTAGCACAGGGGATCCAGGTTCGAATCCTAATCTGGGTGGAGTTTCCATGTTCTCCCCGTGTCTGCGTAAGTTTCCTCCAGGTTCTCCGGCTTCCTCTCACAATCCACAAACATGGATCAAGGTCAATTGAGTTCTCCAAATTGCCCCATATAGAGTGTGTGTGTGTGTGAGTGAGTATGTACCCAGTGATGGATTGGCGTCCTGTCCTGGGTGTCTGCCCAGCACCCGAAACGTTTCCATGTTCTCCCTGTGTCGTGTGGGTTTCCTCCGGGTTCTCTGGTTTCCTCCCACAGCCCAAAAACATGGACCAAGGTCAATGGAATGCTCCAAATTGCCCCATATAGAGTGTGTGTGTGTGAGTGAGTGTGTGCCCAGCGATAGATTGACCCCCTGTCCTGGGTGTATCTGCCCAGCGCCAGAAACGTTCTCCCCTGGATGGGCATGGGGAACCCCCCCGCGACCCTAATAGAGGATAAAGCGGAAGATAATGGATGGATGGATTAACTCATTACAGATTTAGTTCTTCTTTCTGGAAATAGGGGTTTTGTACATTCTGTACTTTGGTGAACTGGGCCATGAAAGTCAAAATAAATCTATGATTTGAACCTAAAAACACAGATCCCCAAATCCAATATGACTTCCAGTAATGGGACGATGAATTCATTCACCGAGATCTCACATTGTTTTTAAATAGACGGGGTCTCAACCTGAACATGAGAAAAACGCACGATTAAACGTTATGAAATATTAACAGAGAGGTTTCTAAAACAACGTGACGTTTCCAGACCTCAAGCCTTCACCTTCATCTGTATCCACTTTGGTTAACAGAACACAGCATTCATACTGGATTGTGGCTATGAGGCCGAAATATCAATCCTGCACACCACGCTGCTCGTGCACAGTGCCGTCTGGAATCCCGTCCTGTTCGCCAAGTTATCCCTAAATACGTCTGAATCACGCGGCGTGCAATGAGGTGGATGTGAGAAATGGTTAAAGGTGAAATTCCTGGCTTCTGCAGCAAATGAGGCTCCAATTCCCTCACCGAGAAAACATTTTGGGCCTATGGCACTGTAAGGAACCTAATATTTATATGCTGCTATATTTATATTTTATATATTTATATTTTATATCTATTGTATAGTACTTTTTATATATAGTGTATATATACTCTTAAATTTATTTTATATACTGTATACACATATTTATATATTATATCTAGAGTTAAAATATTCTATATTATATTTGTACCTGTAGTTGTACATTATATATATATATATAGCGGCACGGTGGCTTAGTGGTTAGCACGTTCGCCTCTCAGTGCTAGGGATTCCCAGTTCGATCCCATCTGGGTGGAGTTTCCATGTTCTACCCGTGTCTGTGTCGGTTTCCTCCGGGTTCTCCGGTTTCCTCCCACAGTCCAAAAACATGGATCAAGTTAATTGAATTCTTAAAATTGCCCCATATATAGTGTGTGTGTGTGAGTGAGTGTATGCCCAGCGATGGATTGGTGTCCTGTCCTGGGTGTATCTGCCCAGCGCCCGAAACGTTCTCCCCTGGATGGGCATGGGGAACCCCACCGCGACCCTAATAGAGGATAAGCGGGAGATAATAAATGAATGAATGATATATATATATATATATATTCATATATTCATAGTTGTATATTATATTTCTTCTTAGGGCGACACGGTGGCTTAGTGGTTTAGCATGTTCCCCTCTCAGCTCTAGGGTTTCCCGTTTTGAATCCCGATCTGGGTGGAGTTTCTATGTTCTCCCCGTGTCCGCGAGGGTTTCCTCCGGGTTCTCCGGTTTCCTCCCACGGTCCAAAAACATGGATCAAGTCAATTGAGTTCTCCAAATTGCCCCATATAGAGTGTGTCTGTGTGAGTGAGTGTGTGCCCAGTGATGGATTGAAGATAATGGATGGATGAATGTATAATACTTTTTATATATAGTGTATATAAAGTCTTAAATTTATTTTATATACTGTATACATATATTTATATATTATATCTATAGTTAAAATATTCTTTATTATATTTATACCTGTAGTTGCATATTATTATATTTCAAACATCTATATACTGTATATATATATATATATATATATATTTTTTAAATTCTCATTTTCTTCTTTAAAATTAAAATTTAAATTATAACTTTAAAATAACAGGGTAATCGGGGTCCGTGACCCATAATTTCGTTCTTATCTCATGTACCACATGTGATATTAATGATAATAAAATTTTCTTGAATCTTGAATATATCATTTCGAGGATGTGCCAGCGTCACAAACAATGTGAGCATCTCATATATTTTTGGCTCAGAGATGAAATAAATTAAAAAAAAAAAAAATGTATTTCTGGAGTCACGAGTATTTGGGGTGGTCATTTGAAGTTGGACAGACAAGTGGAATTAAGACGAGGTGAATTCAGAGGCTCGTCTATTCGTGGCTGCGCATCACGTTTTGCTAAGTTTAGCCGAATCAGTTACTTCTGGTCCAAATTGAAGAGTCCGAGTGGATTATGAGAACAAGGGCTGATGTGAAGCAGCTGATGATGGACTGCAGGATGACGGGATGATTCACGGGGGCGGTATTTGGGTATGTGTTCAAGCATGAGGACTGCAGTGGAAACTGCGTTAGAGCCAGAATGACAAATGCAAAGCATCATAAGGTCTTTGGAAGCACAGAATTAAAGCATCATGGTTTTAATTAGGGATTAAATATAATTAATATTAACTTGTTAGAAAACAGAGCCTCCTATAACGTTGGAAGAATACACATGATCAAGTGCTTGGTTTTTTTGTGCCAATAGAACTACTCTCTGCCCAGTGATAGATTGGCGCCCTGTCCTGGGTGCATCTGCCCAGCGCCCGAGACGTTCTCCCCTGGATGGGCATGGGGAACACCCTCCCCACAACCCAAATATAGGATAAAGCGGAAGATAACGGATGGATGGAACAACTCTCTCCCTTACACATTACCTTTATCTATCACTTTATCCTCTAATAGGGTCGCGGTGGGTGGGGGGTGGGGGCGTTTCGGCGGGCGTCCCAAGTCCATCCAGGGGAGAACGATTCGGGCGCTAGGCAGATACACCCAGAAGAGGGCGCCAAATTACGGCTGGGCACACACTCACTTACACAGACACACTCAGTATGGGGTTCATTCAATGCACCTTAAATCCATGATTTTGGACTGTGGGAGGAAACCGGAAAACCCGGAGGAAAGCCGTGCGGCCATGGGGAGAACATGGAAACTCCATCCAGTTAATTTAATTACCAAAATAAATGTAATAATTAAGGGCGGCACGGTGGCTTAGTGGTTGGTATGTTCTCCTCTCAGCACTAGGGATTCCCGGTTCGAATCCCCATCTGGGTGGAGTTTCCATGTTCTCCCCGTGTCAGCGTGGGTTTCCTCCGGGTTCTCCGGTTTCCTCCCAAAGTCCAAACACATGGATTGAGTTCTCCAAATTCACAAGTGAATTGAGTTCTCCAAATTGCCCCATATAGAGTGTGTGTGTGTGAGTGAGTGTGTGCCCAGTGATGGATTGGTGTCCTGTCCTGGGTGTATCTGCTAAATGTAATGTAAATGTTAATATGTTAATGAGTTATAACGGTCTTACCTTGATCTTTTCCATCTACGATGCCGTTTTCGTGACTGGGCTCTCCGTCTGAACTCGGCCGATCGCAAGAAAGCTTCTATAAGAGGATCATCACACGACAACAGCTTTTAATTTAGTAATTAGTTTAGTAATTAATTTCAGTAATTCATTTATTTTAACAAGTGTGTAATCAGAAGTAAGTGCTAGAGATTTTTCTGGGTGCTTTTTAGTCTTTTTAAACAATACATTTAAATGACTCCATACAATGCAATGTTATAGTATTGCCTGTCATTTAAATGTATGTAAAAAAAAAAACATTTAAATAAATAAAAATTTGAATTTACATTTGCCAGACACTTTAATCCAAAGCAATTTACAAATTTCCCAACTTGGTTGAGGTCAGAACACAGGGTTGGTACAGCATCCCTGGAGCAAAGGGTCTTGCTCAAGGACCCACATTGGTAACTTTAGTGGATCTGGGATTTGAACCCACAACCTTCAGTGATAGCCCAACCACTAACCACTGAGCTACCACATTTTGGGTTTGGACCTGGCTACATAGCCAAGCACTGGGTCAAGTGGCAATGATCATAGTCCAGCATCATGACCACAAAGTTCCTACTAACTTAAACACTCCACCGTACATAATCAATACTATTTTAAAAAAGGAATAAATACAGATGTTAATTAAATAAACATAAAAACATTACATAACAATAACATTTTAACCCCACCTTTTCGAGCTCAACTTTGGAGCCATGTCCTGAAACTCCACTGTCAGAGTCTACAGCTCCATTTCCATTCGCACACACCTCCCTCATCACCTGAAGAAAACACACAGTCATTAAACACACAGGTCCAATACACAATGATTCTCACTATTAAAACTACTGATTAACAATCTGCCATTATCTTTCACTTTATCCTCTATTAGGGTCGCGAGGGGGTGGGGGGGGTTTCCATGCCCATACAGGGGAGAACATTTCGGGCGCTGGGCAGATACACCCAGGACAGGATGCCAATCCACCGCTGGACACACACTCACTCACACAGACACACTCTATATGGGGCAATTTGGGGAATTCAATTGACTTGATCCATGTTTTTGGACTATGGGAGGAAACCGGAGAACCCGGAGGAAACCCACGCGGACACGGGGAGAACATGGAAACTTCACCCAGATTGGGATTCGAACTGGAAATCCCTAGTGCTGAGAGGAGAACATGCCAACCACTAAACCACCATGCTGCCCGCTACTGATTATATATGCAGCATTTAAATCAAAAAATGTAAAGGTAAAGGTAAATTGAATGCTCTGAATTGCCCCATATAGAGTGTGTATGTGTCTGAGTGAGTGAGTGATTGTGTGCTCAGTGATAGATTGGTGTCCTGTCTTGGGTGTATCTGCCCAGCGCCCGAGACGTTCTCCCCTGGATGGGCATGGGGAACCCCCCCGCGACCCTAATAGAGGATAAAGCAGAAGATAATGGATGGATGAATACGTATTATATGCTGCAGCATTAAGTTGTCTCAATTTTAACTAACCTGTTAACTACCAGTTATCAACTGCAATCACGCATTCAATTCTTAAATGTTAAATGCTGGTAAACAGAGTGCTACCCACAAGGCAATTTAAACAGTTCAGCGATCAGGACATTTTCCACGCATCAAACAACGGCGACTGCACGCGCATGCCACAGACGCCGAGCTGCGAACGGCATCAGGACGGGCCGTCTCACGCATCGCCGCTCGACTTGCTGGCCAAACAGATGAATGAGATTTGCAGAGGTTTCCCACCGCAGGTGTGGGACGGCAGCGTGACCTCAGACAACACTCCGCAGCCCGGAGGAGCCGATCGGATTGGACAGGTTCGGTCAGGAAAGAGGTCAGTTGAGATTTTTAATCAACCCGATTTTTCATTTATAAAAATAAATGCTGCACGTTATGGTTTGGCAGCTGCCATGTGTGATGAGGCTGGTGGGAAAATTCAGGCTCTGGCCACAAGGTTTGGCTCGAGCTGGAGGAGGTTTCTGTGTAGCGCGCAGTGAAAAAGCAGAAAAGGACCACTGTCCACAAAATCAGCAATAGTACTGACTTTTACATTCACATTACATTAACATTAACATTTGGTCATTTATTGGACGCTTTTATCCAAAGCAACTCCCAAGGTGAGCACAGGGTTCATCACAACATCCCTGGAGCAATGAGGGTTAAGGGTCTTGCTCAAGGACCCACACTGGTAACTGCAGTGGACCTGGGATTTGAACCCACAATCTTCAGGTTGATAACTCATCACCCAAACCACTGAACTACTGTGCCCTTAATAGTCCATCCATCCATTCATTCATTATCTCCCGCTTTAGGGTCGCGGGGGGGTTCCCCATGCCCATCCAGGGGAGAACGTTTCGGGCGCTGGGCAGATACACCCAGGACAGGGCACCAATCTATCACTGGACACACACTTACTCACACAGACACACTCTATATGGGGCAATTTGGAGAACTCAATTGACTTGATCCATGTTTTTGGACTGTGGGAGGAAACCGGAGAATCCGGAGGAAACCCACGCGGACACGAGGAGAACAGGGAAACTCCACCCAGATGGGGATTCGAACCGGGAATCCCTAGCACTGAGAGGAGAACATGCCAACCACTAAGATACCGTGCCTCTGTGTTTTCAACATATATATTTTAATAATATGTTTAGTTCGGTTATTATTATGCATCATTTCATGCATTTTGTACAGTTTGTAGCAACAGTTTGGGGAAGGCCCTTCAGTCTTCTCCGGTTCTCCGCTTTCCTCCCACAGTCATAAAACATGGTTCAAGGTCAATGGAATTCTCCAAATTGCCCCATATGGAGTGTGTCTGTGTGAGTCAGTGTGTGCCCAGTCCTGGGTGTATCTGCCCAGCGCCTGAAAAGTTCTCCCCTGGATGGGCATGGGGAACCCCCCCGCGACCCTAATAGAGGATAAAGTGAAAAATAATGGATGGATGGATGGATGGAATACTCCAAATTGCCCCATATAGAGTGTGTTTGTGTGAGTGAGTGAGTGAGTGTTGTGACCCTGGTAGAGGATGGAGCAGAAAAGAATGGATGGATGGATAGATGGTGCAATAAGACTCATGTACCTAACAGTCTGTACAGTAAATAATAAAAGAAAGGAAAGGATGCAGTCCTGTATGGACAGATCTGGCCGATGGCTTCCATACGACGGAGGTTTTAAAAGTGCGACGCACGAGATGAAAACGGAGCGTCGGTTTGAACCATAGCTACATCCCAGCAGCCCGTCCTTCACACGCACCCGCGCTCTGAATCGATTGTCCGCAGGACGTTTGGGAAACATGTTGGTCTCTTAACTGCTAATGAGGTGGAGAGAACATGTGTGCATTCACTCCACACACTTTACCCCCAACTCCACCAACGCCGCGGGGTCTACTAACGTCAACAGAGTGGAACTATAATGGACACGCAGAGCCAACAGTAAGGGTGGGCTTTGTGTAGGAACCGGCAATATTTATGGCTCTGAATCGCTCTCGATACAAAGAACACCTGAGAAAATACCCCCCCCGCCCCCGCCACTGTACATTCCTGAGCGTTTTCAGGTTGTATATTTGTGCAGCGAGTGGTGCAAAAAAGGCATGTAAGGGCAGAAAGTGAGAAGCTGCACATAACCCCCACCTTACACATCAATATACAAAAACACACTGCTACAGAACCAGACGAAAAAGTTCGGCCACGCCCCCTTCTGGCTCCATTGTCTATGTCCTCCACTTATCATATAGATGGACTTTGTAGTTCTATAATTGTACAGACTGTAGTCCATCTGTGTTCTTTGTTGTTGATTCTCTGTTCTCTGTTGGTCAGGAGCATCACAGAACAGGTATCATTTGGGTGGTGGATTGTTTATTGTCAGTTTTGCAGTGACACTGATGTGGTGGTGGTGGGGTGGGGGGTTCTGTAGTTTCATTTCTCCACCTCATTAACACTGCTGGGATAGGACTAATGCACCCACCCAATAACCCCTGCTCTGTGGTGGTACTATTGAGATTCTGAGCATTAGAACAGAGTACACAGTATGTTCTGTAGAACACAATCAGATGGACTACAGAATAGAATTATAGAACTACAAAGTCCATCAATACAGAAAGTGGAACTGAGAACAAAATAGGTGTGTCCAAGCTTTTGATTGACACTGTAAGTGAAGAAAGCCCACCATCAACGTATATTTAAACTCAATAATGTTTCTATGAAGCAACTGATGTACGAAACCATGTGTAGAACATGATTTATAGAATTTATTAAAGACAAATGTAACAGGATGAGAATAAATAGTGGGCGGCAAGGTGGCTGAGTGATTGGCATGTTCTCCTCTCAACACTAGGGATTTCCCGTGTCCGCGTGAGTTTGCTCCAGATTCTCCGGTTTGCTCCCACAGTCCAAAAACATGGATCGAGTCAATTGAATTCTCCAAATTGCCCCAGATAGAGTGTGTGTGTGAGTGAGTGTGTGCCCAGTGATGGATTTCCATCCTGTCCAGGGTGTATCTGCCCAGCTCCTGAAAAGTTCTCCCCTGGATGGGCATGGGGAACCCCCCCGCGACCCTAATAGAGGATAAAGCGGAAGATGATGGATGGATGAAGATCTAGCATTAGCAATTTTAAGTCCGGCCGCTCAAGGAGGAGGAGTCCCCCACTGAGTCTTGGTCCTCACAAGGTTTCTTCCTTAAAATAACAACAGAAAAGGGAGTTTTTTCTTGCCACTGTCGCTTCGGCTTGCTATTTGAGGATTTAAAGACTTATAACTCTGTGAAGCTGCTTTGTGACAATCTACCATTGTAAAAAAAAAGCGCTTTATAAATAAACTAGTTGAACTTGAACTTGAAGAACCCAATAAAAGTATGAAGAACACAATACGAGCTCAGAATGAGGAAAAGCTGGCACGCTGCTGTTTAACGAGGCCTGCCCAGACAGAGGTGCATAATCAAACGCCTGACTCGTGAAGGAATGGACCTGCACGAACACACGGGTGCTCAGCAGAGTCATGAGGCGCTGGTTAGCCAGGCGGAGGCGCTGCAGCATGCGGAGCGCTGAGCCAAGACGGCGGTCTCCTTCAGTTACAGAGAAAAACAGAAGAGAAGGGGAAATACCTCCATACACAGCACCGCCTCAGAGCTTTAAACGCCTGGTTTATTTAAACAAAACGTAAATCCACGCCCAACGACGGAGACGCCGACGTCACGCTGTGCTCTGCGTATTCATTTACATTTACATTCAGTCATTTAGCAGATTTACAAATGAGAACATCACAGGTCAGAAGTTCCGTCCATCCATCCATTTTCTTCTGCTAAATCCTCTACTAGGGTTGTGGGGGCGGTGTATCTGCCCAGCGCCCGAAATGTTCTCCCCTTGATAGGCATGGGGAACCCCGCCCCCGCGACCCTAATAGAGGATAAAGCGGAAGATAATGAATGGATGAAGATCTTCTGCTTTCTTCTGCTTTATCCTCTACTAGGGTTGCGGGGGGGCGGGGTTCCCCTATGCTCATCCAGGGGAGAACATTTCGGGCGCTGGGCAGATACATCCAGGATAGGGGGGGCAATCCATCACTGGACACACCCTCACTCACACACACACACTCTATATGGGGCAATTTGGAGAATTCAGTTTGACCTTGATCCATGTTTTTGGACTGTGGGAGGAAACCAGAGAACCCGGAGGAAACCCCCGCGGACACGGGGAGAACATGGAAACTCCACCCAGATTGGGATTCGAACCGAACCAAAGATTTGGGCGGTGGGCAGATACACCCAGACCAGAGATTTGAAGTTACACTCTTTGTAAACAGTTGTGCTCATGTCGAGCCCCCCCCCCCACCCCGCCCCCTCACCGGTCTACAAGACTTGGTCTACGGTGGTCGAGCGTATCTGTAATGCGCTATGCAGGTCGCTCGGAAGGTGGCGCCAAAAAAAAACAAAACTTAAAAACGTTTTTTAAAAATCGATTCTTGGCCGGCGGCACGGTGGTTTAGGGGTTCAGCATGTTCTCCTCTCAGCACTAGGGATTCCCGGTTCCAATCCCAATCTGGGTGGAGTTTCCATGTCCTCCCCGTGTCCGCGTGGGTTTCCTCCGGGTTCTACGTTTTCCTTCCACAGTCCAAAAACATGGATCAAGTCAACTGAGTTCTCCAAATTGCCCCATATAGAGTGTGTCTGTGTGAGTGAGTGTGTGTCCAGCGATAGATTGGTGTCCTGTCCTGGGTGTATCTGCCCAGCGCCCTAAACGTTCTCACCTGGATGGGCATGGGGAACCCCACCACGACTCTAATAGAGGAAAAAGCTGAAGATAATGAATGAATGAATGAATGAACGATTCTTGGGCCTTTTGAATCGATTCCGAATCGCCTGGACTACGAATCGTGATTTTTTTGTGGTTAAGGAGCCAGCCCTTGTGACCTGAAGTTCCCCGGTTCGATTCCCGGACCCAATAAGTACCACGGCCGAAGTCCACTTGGGCAAGGCACCGAACCCCAATTGCACCCGGGGAGCCATATTCAGGGCTGCCCACCGCTCCGGGCACGTGTGCTCACTTTACCAGTGTGTGTGTGTGTGTGTTTCACTGCACAAATTCCTCTGTGTGTAAGAACAGTAGGCACTTCATCACATACCTTGAGCCACTCTTCAGCTTGCTCCTTACTGTGTACGGCGAGCACCAGAGCATCCGCCCCCTGGTGGACAATCTTCAGCTCGTGCTTCTTTTTCTTGCTGTCTTTGGGGATGTGGGTGACGCTGCAGCCGGACAGAAGCAGCTCCATTTGGGGAGTCTGGTCTTTAGATGATTTGTAGCACTGAAACAGAAAGCGAGACGTAACGATGGGAGAGCCGCGATGCTGATGATGTTATTCACTTCTCGTCCGACCCCCGTCTGAGGAAACGGGATCATTTATTATTATTAATCTGCAGGTGTTTATTTACACAAAGACTCACAAAGAGTTTGTTGTCCTTGATGACGCAGAGCAGTTTGGTCCACTGGCCAAAGCGTTTCTTTCGCAACAGGAACGCGCAGATGCGCGAGTCCTTCACCAAATCCATGGACGCCTCCTCTGAAGGCCACTGGTGACGCATCTTCTGTCCTTTCCCGTCCTCTTCCTCCTCATCGTACGACTCGTATGAGCTGCTCATGGCGTCTGAGTCGTACTCTGGGGGGAGAGAAGACAGACGGAAATGAGGACCTTTTTTTTTTTCCCTTATTGAGATGGAATGTCCCCATCTGGGTGGAGTTTCCATGTTTTCCCCGTGTCAGCATGGGGTTCCTCCGGGTTCTCTGATTTCGTCCCACAGTCCAAAAACATGGATTAAGTCAATTGAGTTCTCCAGATTGCCCCATATAGAGTGTGTATGTGTGAGTGAGTGTGTGTCCAGCGATAGGTTGGTGTCCTGTCCTGGGTGTATCTGCCCAGCGCCCGAAACGTTCTCCCCTGGATGGGCATGGGGAACCCTCCCCCCGCGACCCTAATAGAAGATAGAAGCGGAAGATAATGGATGGATGGAGATGGAATGGTTATTCATACGGGAGATTGACAGACAGATGGGGCGGGGTCAGCAGTGATGAAGGTCAGTATGTTTAGTCGGTCAGTATGTAAGGTGTGCACAAGCTCTGAAATGATTTTTATTGTTATGTTAAAATTGTAATTATAATTGTTATAATATGTTTTGGGCGGCACGGTGGCTTAGTGGTTTAGCATGTTCTCCTCTTAGCACTAGGGATTCCCGGTTCGAATCCCCATCTGGGTGGAGTTTCCATGTTCTCCCCGTGTCTGCGTGGGTTTCCTACAGGTTCTCCGGTTTCCTCCCACAGTCCAAAAACATGGCTCAAGTTAATTGAATTCTCAAAATTGCCCCATATAGAGTGTGTCTGTGTGAGTGAGTGTGTGCCCAGCGATGGATTGGCGCTCTGTCCTGGGTGTATCTGCCCAGCGCCCGAAACGTTCTCCCCTGGATGGGCATGGGGAACCCCACCGCGACCCTAATAGAGGATAAGCGGAATATAATGAATGAATGAATGAATAATATGTTTTGGTTTAGTGGTTTAGCATGTTCTCCTCTCGGTGCTAGGGATTCCTGATCCCAATCGGATCCCAATCCGGGTGGAGTTTCCATGTTCTCCCCATGTCCGTGTGGGTTTCCTCCGGGTTCTCTGGTTTCCTCCCACAGTCCAAAAACATGGAACAAGGTCAATTGAATTCTCCAGATTGCCCCATATAGAGTGTGTCTGTGTGAGTGAGTGTGTGCCCAGTGATAGATTGGCGCCCTGTCCTGGGTGTATCTGCCCAGCGCCTGAAACGTTCTACCTTGGATGGGCATGGGGAACCCCCCCCACCCACTAGTAGAGGATAAAGCACAAGATAATGGATGGATGGATTGTTATAATATGTTTGTTATATTTGTCAGATAAAAAAGGAACTTTTGTGTGGTTCTGTCACACATATGTAACCAGCATGCTGTGCACCGTAACAGAGGGTAGATATGATGAAACTTTTTCCCGGTTACATTTGCGCAGTGCTTGTGGATGGATGCTTACGAGAGGTGATGTATTCCGGAGCTTTCCCGGGGCTCAGCGGCACAGCCTCCTCATAATAACCTTCAGGAAGCGAGGAGCTCGGTAACGGAGGAGCTCGGTTATCTGGAGGCTGCAGGACAGAGCAGAAAAAAATAATTATATATATATATATATATATATAGAGAGAGAGAGAGAGAGAGAGAGACAGAGAGAGAGAGAGAGAGAGAGACAGAGAGAGAGAGAGAGAGAGAGAGAGAGAGAGAGAGAGAGAGAGAGAGAGAGAGAGAGAGAGAGAGAGAGAGAGAGAGAGAGAGAGAGAGAGAGAGAGAGAGACACAGAGTGAGAGACAAATAGAGAGAGAGAGAGAGACAGAGAGAGAGAGAGAGAGACAGAGAGAGAGAGAGAAATAGAGAGACAAGTAGAGAGAGAGAGACAGAGACACAGAGGGAGAGAGAGAGACCGAGAGAGAGAGAGAGAGACAGAGACACAGAGAGAGAGACAAATAGAGAGAGAGAGAGAGACAGAGAGAGAGACAAATAGAGAGACAAATAGAGAGACAAATAGAGAGAGAGAGAGAGACAAATAGAGAGACAAATAGAGAGACAGAGAGAGAGAGAGACAGAGAGAGAGAGAGAGAGACAGAGAGAGAGACAGAGAGAGAGAGAGACAGAGAGAGAGAGACAGAGACACAGAGGGAGAGAGAGAAACAGACAGAGAGAGAGAGAGAAACAGACAGAGAGAGAGAGAGAAACAGACAGAGAGAGAGAGACAGAGACACAGAGGGAGAGAGAGAGAGACAGAGAGAGAGACAGAAACTAATTTGGGCCCAGCAGTGTCACTGAGGTGTTTAAATGATACTCCAGCTGCACTGCTGCACTAACCCCCCCCCTCACCACCTCAGTGTGACTGCAGAACTGACAATCAACAATCCACCACCCAAATGATACCTGTTCTGTGATGCTCCTAACCAACAGAGAACCAACAGATCCAACAGAGGACTAACAAAGAACAATTGTAGTTCTATAATTCCATTCTGTAGTCCATCTGTTTGTGTTCTACAGTACATACTGTGTACTCTGTTCTAATGCTCAGAACCCCAATAGTAGCACCACAGAGCAGGGATTATTGGGTGGGTGTATTATTCCTATCCCAGCAGTGTCACTGAGGTGGAGAAATGAAACTCCAGCAACTCCCTCACTGCTGCAGGGATGTTGTGATGAACCCTGTGCTCAGCTTGTAAGTTGCTTTGGATAAAAGCGTCCAATAAATGACCAAATGTAATGCAGACGTGACCGTCTTAGGATTTCATGGTCCAAACCTTTTGTGAATAGCAAAAAACCCAGAAATGATAAAAACGAAGAGCCCGTGTTCAAGTTCAAGTTATTTATTTCTATAGCGCTTTTTACAGCAGTACATTGTCACAAAGCAGCTTTACAGAATGAAAAGCCTTTAAACCCCCAAAGAGCAAGCCGAAGCGACAGTGGCAAGAAAAAAACTCCCTTTTATGTTGTTATTCAAGGAAGAAACCTTGGGAGGACCAAGACTCAGTGGGGGACTCATCCTCCTTGAGCGGCCAGGCAGCAACAACAATGTAGGACAGCCATGTAGTGTGTTAAATCGCTCCACACTCAGCGTTCTGCTCTATAGTCCAAAATCGGTTCTCCACTCCGGAGTCGAAGCGAAATAACTCAACAAAGGGTTCTTCTGGCGTCTCGCAATGGATCACTTGCTTTCTTTGGCTTGTTGGGCCTCATTTTCTCTGCTCGTAAGTGATTCAGAGCAGACACCTGCTGCCAGTTAGAAGGCATCTGCATTCGCTTAATCAGACATTACTTTCTGCTCATGAATGCGTGTGTGGGGTGGGGTGGGGTGGGGTGGGGTGGGTGGTGGTGGTGGGGGGGGCGTGTTTAAAGTTAGGCTGAGGACTTGTGGGCACAAACTTGTAAGTCACGGGGGAATTATTGGCAGCATCTGTGCCAACCGGCTGCTGGGATGATGACACCAGGACCCAGCTGGTTCAGCGAGTGCATGCAATCATCTGCAGCTTGTCTCCTCCCGCCGCCGCCACTGCTCTAACATGGAAACTCTGCCCGGCGTCTTATTTTCTTTCGTTTGCTGTAGAGACACGGCCGTTTGCTTTCCTCCCCGAGGACGAGGAGAAGGAAAATCTGACAGGCTTTCGGCGACCGAAGGCACGACTTATCGCCGGTGCCACCTGGAACATTCCAGCTCTTTCCAGTCTGAGCATCAGTGTTTAACCTCAGCTGAATGAAAGCGGTACTGTATTCCAAAAGCACGACAGCATTCATTAACAGGATCGGAGCGGAGGGACGGATCGTTCCATTACAGTCACTGAATTTAGCTGGATTCAGAATAAATTACAAAAGCAAGATATATTCCATCCATCCATTATCTTCTGCTTTATCCTCTATTAGGGTCGTGGGGGGGAGGGGGGTTCCCCATGCCCATCCAGGAGAGAACGTTTCTGGCGCTGGGCAGATACACCCAGGACAGGACGCCAATCTATCGCTGGACACACACTCACTCACACAGACACACTCTATATGGGGCAATTTGGAGAATTCAATACACTTGATCCATGTTTTTGGACTGTGGGAGGAAACCAGAGAACCCGGAGGAAACCCATGCGGACATGGGGAGGGCATGGAAACTCCACCTAGATGGGGATTCAAACAGGAAATCCCCAGCGCTGAGAGGAGAACATGCCAACCACTAAGCCACCGTGCCGCCCTCAGACATACACACTCACACACACACTCTATATGAGGCAATTTGGAGAATTCAATTGACTTGATCCATGTTTTTGGACTGTGGGAGAAAACCGGAGAACCCGGAGGAAACCCACGTGGACACGGGGAGAACATGGAAACTCCACCCAGACTGGGATTCGAACCAGGAATCCCGAGCGCTGAGAGGAGAACATGCTAAACACTAAGCCACAGTGCCACCCTTAGACATACACACACACACACACACACACACACACAGACACACTCTATATGGGGCAATTTAGAGAATTCCATAAGTTTCCATGTTCTCCCCGTGTCTGTGTGGGTTTCCTCCGGATTCTCCGGTTTCCTCCCACAGTCCATAAAACATGGATCAAGGTCAATGGAATTCTTCAACTTGCCCCATACAGAGTGTGTGTGAGTGTGTATGTCTAAGGGCGGCATGGTGGCTTAGTGGTTGGCATGTTCTCCTCTCAGCGCTGAAGATTCCCGGTTCGAATTCCCACCTAGGTGGAGTTTCCATGTCCTCCCCGTGTCCGCGTGGGTTTCCTCCGGGTTCTCCGGTTTCCTCCCACAGTCCAAAAACATGGATCAAGGTCAATGGAATTCTTCAACTTGCCCCATACAGAGTGTGTGTGAGTGTGTATGTCTAAGGGCGGCATGGTGGCTTAGTGGTTGGCATGTTCTCTTCTCAGCGCTGAGAATTCCTGGTTCGAATCTCCATCTAGGTGGAGTTTCCATGTCCTCCCCGTGTCCGCGTGGGTTTCCTCCGGGTTCTCCGGTTTCCTCCCACAGTCCAAAAACATGGATCAAGTCAATTGAGTTCTCAAAAAAAATTGCCCCATATAGAGTGTGTCTGTATGAGTGAGTGTGTGCCCAGTGATGGATTGGCGCCCTGTCCTGGGTCTATCTACCCTGCGCCCGAGACGTTCTCCTCTGGATGGCCATGGGGAACCCCACCGTGACCCTAATAGAGGATAAAGCGGAAGATAATAAATGAATGAATGAATGTAGTGCAGACGTGCTGACCTCGGCTGTTTAACGCTGCCAACATCAACATGTGCTCACAATCAGCGAGGGTGCAGCAGGAGGACCGAGGTTTGCCCTGGAAGAGAACCTGCTGCGAGATGTTTCAGGATGTAGGCTGGCATTTCCCATGTTCTCCTTTCTGCCGCTTCCTGCTTTAATATTCAGTTCGTGGGAAAGTCGTCGGCCTTCATAACGTCGCTTAAAAACATTTTATCTAACGTGTTTCATAACAAACGTCCTGTACAAGTGGAGACTTATTGATAGAAAAAAGAAAGACGGTGAAAATTTATAACAATGACTTTGCAAAGGGGTTTGCTCAGTGGTTTAGCATGTTCTCCTCTCAGCGCTTGGGATTCCTGGTTTAAATCCCAATCTGGGTGGAGTTTCCATGTTCTCCCCGTGTCTGCGTGGGTTTCCTCCGGGTTCTCCGGTTTCCTCCCACAGTCCAAAAACATGGATCAAGGTCAACTGAATTCTCCAAATTGATCCATATACGGTAGAGTGTGTCTGTGTGAGTGATGGACTGGCGTCCTGTCCTGGCGTCTCTGCCCAGCGCCCGAAACGTTCTCCCATGGATGGACATGGGGAACCCCCCCCCACAACCCTAGTTGAGGACAAAGCTGAAGATAATGGATGGATGGATGGACTTTGCAAAGGGGTTGNTTGTTCCCATGCCTCTTAGAGCTAGATCCAGGTCTGAATCCCAATCTGGGTGGAGTTTCCATGTTTTTGCCATGTCCGCGTGGGTTTCCTCCGGGTTCTCCGGTTTCCTCCCACAGTCCAAAAACATGGATCAAGTGTATTGAATTCTCCAAATTGCCCCATATAAAGTGTGTCTGTGTGAGTGAGTGTGTGTCCAGTGATAGATTGGCGTCCTGTCCTGGGTCTATCTGCCCAGCGCCAGGAACGTTCTCCCCTGGATGGGCATGGGGAACCCCCCCACGACCTTAGTAGGGGATAAAGCAGAAGATAATGGATGGATGGTGTTCGTTGGTGTTAAAAGTTCCTTCAAAGTTAAATTTCTTTTCTAATGACTTTGTCTAAGAACAGGGAACAGGGACTCCCCAAGAATTTCCCCAAAGTGCTGCCACAAGTTTAAAACACACCATGGTCTGAAATGCTTAAACGCTGAGGCAACGTCCTGAACGTGGACCGCTGACAGACATTTGAATTCATAATGCTTTCCACTTAGACCTGAACACAGAGGGCATGTGTTACAGAAAACAATGTGGTTTTGGGTTCAAGATAGAACGATAAACCCTCAATGTTTTTACAACACAGAACACTTTAGGGAACGTCTTTGTACGGTCACATAACGCCAAAGAGAACTCCTCTAAATAAAGTATATAAAGAACGAACATTTACAGCTGCAAACACTAAAATATAAGGACATGTGATCTTTATTATTCCATCCCGGTTAATACATCACAGACACTGAGCACGAACATGAACCAAAACACAAGAAGAGATGTGTTTTTGATGATGTCCAGCCCAGTTCGAATGGTCAGTTCCACCTGCAGAAGATTCAGCAAACATGTGAAACATACATTTAAACTGAAAACAAAAAGCTTCCAGAAGAAACCAATAAAGATCATGAGAACATGCAGATATCAAATGCCACAGAACGGACCGTGAGCTCATGTAACATCAGACGGACAAGAAGGACCGACCGAAGCGGGACTTTCAGCAGCATCACCAGCCAACAGCTGTATGTTTAAATGTCTTTCAAAGACAGTCTGTAATAAAAACCCGTCGCTGTTCGTGAGAAATCTGGTCTCTGGTCCTCATTCGGTCCCACCCTGCTGAATTTGATGCTGAAGGTCCTGTCTATGTGGTTCACATTCATTCATTCATTCATTCATTATCTTCCGCTTTATCCTACATTAGGGTTGCGGGGGGGAGGGAGAGAACTGGGGAGATACACCCAGGACAGGACGCCAGTCTATTACTGGACACACACTTACTCACACAGACACACTCTATATGGGGCAATTTGGAGAACTCAATTGACTTGATCCATGTTTTTGGACTGTGGGAGGAAACCGAAGAACCCAGAGGAAACCCACGTGGACACGGGGAGAACATGGAAACTCCACCCAGATTGGGATTCGAACCGGGAATCCCAAGTGCTGATAGGAGAACATGCTAAACAGTGGATCTCATCTCCATCATTATTATTATTATAGGATCGCAGGGGATATATATATATTTATATTTCAGAGAATGTGGGCTGTAATCTAAAGACAGTCTATAGAGTTATTAGTGTGTGTGACAGTGTGTGTAACACTGTGTGTATAGTTGACACATTTGCATGCATTTCTTTATTCATTTTGAAATCTCGAAGGTGTCATCCACACGTGCTTCCGAGTCCTGGGTCAGCTGATGGCTGAGGTAACTCATGGCTCTAGATGATTTCCAGATGTTGCAGAGAACAAACAGTAGACCACACGAAGTCAGCATTTGATTACACGTCCAAAAGTCTTTTGTCATAGTTTTGACTCGTTGTGGGGAACGTTGGAGGCGGACGCAGGGAGAGTGGCACTGCGGTTCAGACGATTACTGGACGGAACCTGGATTTGCTGCCGTCCTGCCGGATGGCCTCACTGGACTTCTGGACTTTTCTAATTATTGAATACGAACAACTGACCACTACACACTCTACTGTACATTGCTGTACGATGCTGCCCAGCGGCTCAAGAAGGAGGAGGCCCCCACTGAGCCTCAGTCCTTACAAGGTTTCCACTTTTTTTCATGCCACTGTTTGGACTTGGAACTCTGTGAAGCTGCTTTTGTACATTTTTTTAAAATATTATATACATATATATATATATATATATATATATATATATATATATATATATATCCATTATCTTCCGCTTTATCCTCTACTAGGGTCGAAGGGGGGGTTCCTCATGCCAATCCAGGGGAGAACATTTCGGGTGCTGGGAAGATACACCCAGGACAGGGTGCCAATCTATCGCTAGGAACACACTTACACAGACACACACACACACTCCATATGGGGCAATTTAGAAAATTCCATTGACCTTGATCCATGTTTTTGGACTGTGGGAGGAAACCGGTGAACCCGGAGGAAACCCACGCGGACATGGGGAGAACATGGAAACTCCACCCAGATTGGGATTCGAACCGGGAATCCCTAGTGCTGAGAGGAGAACATGCCCTATATACATATATATATATTTATATATATAAATAATATATTACTTGAACCTATATATATGTGTGTGTGTGTGTGTGTGTGTGTGTGTGTGTGTGTGTGATCACTTTGTGCTTTATTTTTACTTCTTAAAGAATCATTTGTCATCCATCATCACGCACGCTCAGCGATTCTGTAATGTTGCTGAGAATTGTTTGAGGCTAAACTCACGCATCTTTATGTAATCAGAACCTACCAATCTCAGACCTCACCTGCTGTGTGTGGAATGGAACATTCCACAAAATACCACTACAAAAAAAAGACCTTGGCTCGGTCTCTACCATTTTGCTAAATAGTTTGGGGAAAAGGAATTGGGCTGTGCAGCTTTTATCCTCAGGAAAATCTGAGTTGAATCACGGCTTTGCTGAATCAGACGTACGCCGTGTTCTTTCTCCTCTTATTATTCGATGGCTTTATAGCGGGGTGATGAGGTAGAAGTGATGAAGCGACCGATTTTACCAACTGTACTCACACACCGAGGAGTGTGTCCTCCAAATTTAACCCATCCGTGCAGATAAACACACACTGAATGGCTGGACAACTTAAATTTTAGGACCTGAACTATCCATCCATCCATTATCTTCTGCTTTATTCTATATTAGGGTGGCGGGGGGGAGGGAGAGAACTGGGGAGATACAGTGGGTTGCAAAAGTATTCATACCCCTTGAACTTTTCCATATTTTGTCACATTACAACCACAAACATAAATATATTTCACTGGAATTTAATGTGAAAGACCAACACAAAGTGGTATACAATTGTGAAGTGGAATGAAAGTTATACATGAATCAACTATTTTTTTACAAATAAAAAACTGAAAAGTGCGATGTGCAAAATTATTCAGCCCCCCTGAGTCAATACTTTGTGGAACC
>JAFMOD010000119.1:1504926-1517895 GCA_019802435.1 Corydoras maculifer
GCAGCTGTAGTTATTATGTAGGTTGTTGTGGTGGACATGTAGGCAGCTGTAGTTATTATGTAGATTATTGTAGTATAAATGTAGGCAGCTGTAGTTATTATGTAGATTATTGTAGTATAAATGTAGGCAGCTGTAGTTATTATGTAGATTATTGTAGTATAAATGTAGGCAGCTGTAATTATTATGTAGATTATTGTAGTATAAATGTAGGCAGCTGTAATTATTATGTAGATTATTGTAGTATAAATGTAGGCAGCTGTAGTTATTATGTAGGTTGTTGTGGTGAGGTTGTGGTGGACATGTAGGCAGCTGTAGTTATGTAGGTTGTTGTAGTATAAATGTAGGCAGCTGTAATAAAAGTCAAATAAATATTTTTTATTACTATCCGGGGCGGCACGGTGGCTTAGTGGTGAACATATCCGCCTCTTCTAAGCAACTTACAAATAAGTGAACAATAAAATTCATTTTAAATTAACCAGCTACACTGTAATATCATCGAGCCTGATCCTCCATCCATCCAATATCTTCCACTTTATCCTCTATTAGGGTCGCGGGGCGGTTCCCCATGCCCATCCAGGGGAGAACATTTCGGCCGCTGGGCAGATACACCAAGGACAGGGGGGGCAATCTATCATTGGGCACACTCTATATGGGGCAATTTGGAGAATTCAATTGACTTGATCCATGTTTTTTGACTGTGGGAGGAAACCGGAGAACCTGGAGGAAACCCACGCGGACACGGGGAGAACATGGAAACTCCACCATGATGGGGATTCTAGTGCTGAGAGGAGAACATGCCAACCACTAAGCCACCGTGCCGCCGAAAGTCAGTATTAAACCCGTAAAAAAAATATTGTCTTAAATTTTGTTATGATCATTAGCATACGGAACGGTGACGATTGAAGCGTTTATTTGGTTCATCATTTCTGAAACATTGTTCATGCTGATGCCTGTAAATGAAGCCTGCGTATAATAACCCGTGAAACATTGCCGCTGTGGGTAATAAAGCATATTATAAAGCTTAAATTGCACTATGCACGCTCAACACAAAGCTATGGTACGTTAAAGCGATAGCTTATAGGGGTCATTTCTTTTATGAGGGTATAATATTCTCCGTAATGAAAAGTCTACACCCCACAGAGATGTTCATATCGTTTGCTGGAAATTTAACTGCGAGCATGAAGCACTCGCAGCTCTGGTGGCCGAATATTACGAAAGGAAACGCACATTAAAAGTCAACCGAGCAAAGCAAATCACCCCGGCGAATAGCAAACAGAAACCGGACCACCTTCGAACTCGCAAATTAGGAAAAAAAAAAACACCACCCATGCACAAACCACCAGCCATTCATTTTCACTGGCACACTTCTGCCAACAAACACGACAACAAAACCTCATGTCCACATGAAGTGAGGTGGGAATGACGAAGAAGAACAAGAACAAGAAGAAGTGAGGTAGAGCTTAAAAAAGTAAAGAGATGAAACGTTTACAAGCTCACAGGGATTTTATTACAAAGTGAAAAAAGCTTTAACTCTTTCTACCATTAGTTACTTTGGTATTAGTTAGTTATTAGTTGCTTTTTTTTTAACTCATCCCTTATTTGGATTGTTCCCGTAAGAGGGCGACACAGCGGAGACGATTCGCATAGTCCACTTGGATGCCCAGCACAACCCTAATAGTTACCCAGGCTTGGGATCGGGACTAAATGTTCTGACAGACCCCTAATTGCCCCTGAAAAACCCCTAATGGCGAAAGCAATTTAAGTGTCTCCAAATTGCCCCATATAGAGTGTGTTTGTATGTCTGTGTGAGTGAGTGTACGCCTCAGAGATAGATTGGTGCCCTGTCCTGGGTGTATCTGCCCAGCATCCGAAACGTTCTCCCCTGGAGGGGCATGTGGAACCCCCCCGCGACCCTAATAGAGGATTAAGCGGAAGGTAATGAATGGATGGATGGAACGTCAGACCCAGATTAAAGTCAGTATAATCCATCCATCCTTTATCTTCTGCTTATCCTTTCTTATCTTATCCTCTATTAGTGTCGCGGGGGGGTTCCCCATGCCCATCCAGGGGAGAACGTTTCGGGTGCTGGACAGATACACCCAGGACAGGGCGCCAATCTATCACTCACACAGACCCACTCTATATGGGGCAATTTGGAGAACACACTTGACTTGATCCATGTTTTTGGACTGTGGGAGGAAACCGGAGAACCCGGAGGGAACCCACGCGGACACGGAGAGAACATGGAAACTCCACCCAGATTGGGATTCGAATCGAATCCACAGAGCTGAGAGGAGAACATGCCAACCACTAATAAAAAAAAAATATTTCAAAGATCAGGGCATTATTTGGGTAACAGCCCATTATACAACTCGCTGAGCCACTGCTACCGTCTTTAGAACCACATCTGTAAGCTGACAGCCACAGCTGAGGGGTAGGTGTAGATATACCTATATGCACAGTCATGAGTTATTGCCACCCGGACAGAAACACAACAACCACCATCCTCCAATTATCAGCTTTTCTGATCTGAAATCAGTGCAGATCTCAGATCGTGCTGTGAGTTTAGGTTTTTGCTGAGTATGTTCTAAACTCAGGTGCGAGGTTTTCATACTTTACATCCATCCATCCATTATCTTCCGCTTTATCCTCTATTAGGGTTGCGGGGGGTTACTCATGCCCATCCAGGAGAAAACGTTTCAGGCGCTGGGCAGATACACCCAGGACAGGAGGCCAATCCATCAACTGGCACACACTCATTTTCCGTATTGTGCCTTCTAATGCCATGTTGTTTAGATTATGGAATTCTTTTTTAATTTGTTAGTTATTTTTATTGTTAGTATTTTTTGCTAACTTGTTTTTTCTGTTCTCTCTGGATTACAGTATCATTATCATTGTTATGCGGCACGGTGGCTTAGTGATTAGCATGTTCTCCTCTCAGCACTAGGGATTCCCGGTTCGAATTCCCATCTGGGTGGAGTTTCCATGTTCTCCCCGTGTCTGTGTGGTTTCCTCCCACAGTCCAAAAACATGGACCAAGGTCAAATGAATTCTCCAAATTGCTTCATTCTATATGGTGTGTCTGTGTGTCTGTGTGAGTGAGTGTGTGCCCAGCGATGGATTGGCGCCCTGTCCTGGGTCTATCTGCCCAGCGCCCGAGACGTTCTCCCCTGGATGGGCATGGGGAACCCCCTCGCAACCCTAGTAGAGGATAAAGCGGAAGATAATGGATGGATGGATTATCATTGTTCATATTGTGGGAAATTAATCAGTAAATTCAATAAAAAAAAAAACGAAACCCCGAAAAGCAGCATGAGAGAGCTCCCGTAATCCCATGTTGGACACACTGAGGCCTGTCCCTGCTGTTTAACGTGGAAAACTTTCACTGTTCTCCACCACAAGAGAGACGGAACCCGACGGACAAAAAAAAACTCTTCAGTCCTCGCGCCCAAACGCTGTTAGATTTCAACCGCAAAGCAGTGACATCATTTCAACATGACATCATTTATACAACCTACAGTACCAGTCCAAAGTTTGGACACGCCCCCTTCCTGTTACATTCTCCATTTCCTCCACTTGTCATATAGATAGACTTTGTAGTTTTACAATTACAGACTGTAGTCCAGGGCACGGTGGCTTAGTACTTGGCATGTTCTCCTCTTAGCACTAGGGATTCCCGGTTCGAATCCCCATCTGGGTGGAGTTTCCATGTTCTCCCCGTGTCCGTGTGGGTTTCCTCCGGTTTCCTCCCACAGTCCAAAAACATGGATCAAGTCAATTGAGTTCTCCAAATTGCCCCATATAGAGTGTGTTTGTGTGAGTGAGTGTGTGCCCAGTGATAGATTGGCGTCCTGTCCTGGGTGTATCTGCCCAGCGCCCAAAACATTCTCCCCTGGATGGGCATGGGGAACCCCACCGCGACCCTAATAGAGGATAAGCGGGAGATAATGAATGAATGAACTTCTAAAAGCACTTTTAACTCAGTCGGACGTCACTGGTTGAGCTAGTGATTGCTTTAACATCGCCATCATTTTGTAACATGACACGTAATAATCAATATCCCGTTTCTAACCTATTTTGCATCCTCGCGATCAAAAGGTCAATTTTTCAGGCACCACAAAGTCTCCCTTTCACCCTCAGCAGGCAATTCCGTAACCACTACCCTGTCCTCCACCTCCCTTCCCTTACATTGGGTTAAAACCTGCTCTGTAATCACACACATCAACGGGAAGTGTACGTACACAGGACTCACAGATAGGGGCTGCATGGCGGATACTCGCGCCCTCTCATTGATGATCAGTGGTGTGTTCAGTGTCTCCGTACATCTGGAGGTTTACCGAAGTCCCTCATTAAAGCAGAAATTGAGCATCTGCTGGTTATTTATAGCCGTGCTCTGTTCTTCAGTTTTACCGTATCATTTAGCTGTCACACTCACTCAGAAGTGCGTTTTACACATCGCTAAAAATGCCCCAGCGCTCCTTGTACAGTAAATGCCCACGGGGAATAGGGATTCAGGGTTGAAAATGCCCTCCGGTTTTTTTGCGGCCGAAGGTAACGGCTGGCGGTTTGTCGGACACGGATACTTCTTTCCAGGAAAACCAGGCGGCGGATGGTGCCCATGTTTCCGAGCAGTTCAGAAGCCAAACCATTATGTAATCAGATTTGGGAGTTCCCTCATCCATGCTGTAAAAATACTGACAGCCAGAAGATGTTATGCACAACATGTCGTCGTAAAGTCCTTCATCATCATACACACAGAACATCACTGCAGACTGTTAAGGATGGATGGTGTCATTGATCATCAATCTGCCTCTGTGATTGAGTTCAACACTGGATCTGTTCGGGCGCCACGGTGGCTTAGTGGTTGGCATGTTCTCCTCTCAGCACTGGGGACTCCCGGTTTGGATCCCAATCTGGGTGGAGTTTCCATGTTCTCCACATGTCCGCATGGGTTTCCTCAGGGTTTTCTGGTTTCCTCCCACAGTCCAAAAACATTGATCAAGGTCGATTGAATTCTCCAAATTGCCCCATGTCGAGTATATGTATGTGAGTGTGATAGATTGCCCCCCTGTCCAGCGTCCGAGATGTTCTCCCCTGGATGGGCATGGAGAACACCCCCCCCCCACACACAACCCTAATAGAGGATAAAGCGGGAGATGATGGATGGATGGATGTTTCGTTTATTTTGAACACTTCAGACGCTGGGCAGATACACCCAGGACAAGGCGACAATCTTTCGCTGGGCACACACTCACTCACACACACACACACACACTCTATATGGGGCAATTTGGAGAACTCAATTGACTTGATCCATATTTTTGGACTGTGGGAGAAAACCTCGAGAACCTGAAGGAAACCCACGTGGACACGGGGAGAACATGGAAACTCCACCCAGATGGGGATTCGAACCGGGAATCCCTAGCACTGAGAGGAGAACATGCCAAACCACTAATAAAATAAAAATATCTAAAATATCAGGGCCCATGAAATAAAATATGACATTCCATCCATCCATTATCTTCTGCTTTATCCTCTACTAGGTTCACAGGGGGGTTCCCCATGCCCATCCAGGGGAGAATGTTTCGGGGGCTGGGCAGATACACCCAGGACAGAAAACCCGGAGGAAACCCACGCGGACACGGGGAGAAAATGGAATCTCCACCCAGATTGGGATTCGAACCGGAAATCCCAAGCGCTGAGAGGAGAACATGCCAACCACTAAGCCACCTCACATGGCCCACATCAGAACTTATCTGCACTTTAACTTAACATTGTTTTCAGCTTAGAAATTGCCCTGCCTGTATATTTTTGGGATGGGGAACATGACAACAAGCTGCTACGGCTATTTAAAGGGTTGCAAACAATTAGGGGTGTTATGTTAATATGATCTCCGCACTTAAGGGGGTACAGGATGGTGGGAAGGGAAGGGGTTCAAAACATGCCTTTTAGAAACCAAGCTTTTCCAGTGAAGGGTTGGAAACTTATTGAAAAAAAAAAGTGTTACTTATTCCATATGCTATTTCAACTATAGAGTGTCACAGACATTTTATGAAGACTCCAGAGAACTGTTTAAACTCTTGGAAAAAGACCTAATTCTTCCACCTTGTTTCTTCACCATGTTGGGAGCACTTCTAAACCAGTGCCACCACGGAGCAGCTTGACCCTCTTTATTGAGCAGACACGTCTGACGTGGTGGCACCACCACCATGAGCTCAGCTCTGTCTAACGCATTACTGAGATATTCCATCCATCCATTATCATCTGCTTAATCCTGTACTAGGGTCGAGGGGGGGGGTGGTTCCCCATGCTCTTACAGAGGAGAACATTTCGGGCGCTGGGCAGATACACCCAGGACAGGACGCCAATCCATCACTGGGCACACACTCACTCACACAGACACACTCTATATGGGGCAATTTGGAGAACTCAATTGACCTTGATCCATGGACTATGGGAGGAAACCAGAGAACCTGGAGGAAACCCACGCGGAAACGGGGAGAACATGGAAACTCCACCCAGATTGGGATTCGAACCTGGAATCCCTAGCGCTGAGAGGAGAACATGCTAAACACTAAGCCACTGTGCCGCCCCATATAAAACTATCCACTAGGGTCACGGGGGGGGAGGGGCGGGGGTCCCCATGCCCATCCAGGGGAGAACGTCTCAGGCGCTGGGCAGATACACCCAGGACAGGACGCCAATCTATCACTGGGCACACACTTACTCACACAGACACACTCTACATGGGGCAATTTGGAGAATTCGATTGACTTGATCCATGTTTTTGGACTGTAGGATGAATCCGGAGAACCTGGAGGAAACCCACGCAGACACGGGGAGAACATGGAAACTCCACCTAGATTGGGATTCGAACCGGGAATCCCTAGTGCTGAGAGGCGAACGTGCCACTAAGCCACCGTGCCGCCCATTTAGTGAGATATAAGAATGCTTATTGTACGCTGGACTTTCTCAACCCAACAAATGGCCTTTTATGAATACATGACCACAGATCCCAGCGGACACACTGCAAACCCCGGTGGAAATAAGGCCTGGGATTTGAAAACAGGACAGCCAATAAGCCAGTGGCTATTTTTTGGCATATCAGCAGAACCCAATTTAAAGCCTTAATAAACTCTATGGAGCTTAATTTGTGAGAATGCAGTATTTTCTTACCAAATTTTATTAGCAATAAGACTTTGTCATGCATTATATCATTATGAAAGCCTTTTTTTCTATTGTAGTATGTTACATGAAGTATTATTAAACCCAAAGATTCTGAAATCCAATTAGTTCAGTGCATTGGGTTGGTGGAGGAACCATATTCTCACTTAGCTTTCATAAAAATGTAATAAAAATGTCCTTATGTTAATATAAAGGCATTGCGTTACATTTCCTTTCTTTTAAAGGAAAACCGAGCCATAAATGAGCAGCCATTCAGCAGGGACCCAATTCTGACCTCTTTATTTCATTATATTTCATTATAACTGTATTATTATCGGCAGAATAAGTGGTTTTAGGTAAAACCAACATTTATTCCATACATACCCCCTTCTACACCTGCAAATTACGCCTTCATTATAACATTATTCATCCATCCATTATCTTCTGCTTTATCCTCTATTAGGGTCGTGGGGGGGTTCCCCATGCCCATCCAGGGGAGAATGTTTCGGGCGCTGGGCAGATACACCCAGGACAGGACGCCAATCTATCACTGGACACACACTCACTCACACAAACACATACACACTCTATATGGGGCAATTTGGAGAATTCAAATAACTTGATCCATGTTTTTGGACTGTGGGAGGAAACCGGAGAACCCGGAGTTAACCCACGCAGACACGGGGAGAACATGGAAACTCCACCCAGATGGGGATTCGAACCGGGAATCCCCAGCGCTGAGAGGAGAACATTCTAACCACTAAGCCACCGAGCCGCCCTATCTATCACACTTCAGGTTTTTGATTGGGTCACAGTCCTATCAAGTTCTTCCCCTTCAAACTCAACCAATCAAGCCTTAATGGAGCGGCACTAGTGTACAGTCATGGTGGAACATAAAGGGCCTTCCCCAAACTGTTGCTACAAACTGTACAAAATGCATGAAATGATGCATAATTATAACCGAACTAAAAATATTATTAAAATATATATGTTGAAAACACGTGGCACGGGGGCTTTGTGTTTAGCATGTTCTCCTCTCAGTGCTAGGGATTCCAGGTTCGAATCTCAATCTGGGTGGAGTTTCCATGTTCTCCCCGTGTCCGCATGGGTTTCCTCCGGGTTCTCTGGTTTCCTCCCACAGTCCAAAAACATGGATTAAGTCAGTTGAGTTCTCCAAATTGCCCCATATAGAGTGTGTCTGTGTGAGTGAGTGAGTGTGTGTCCAGTGATGGATTGGTGTCCTGTCCTGGGTGTATCTGCCCAGCGCCCGAAACATTCTCCCCTGGATGGGCATGGGGAACCCCCCCCACGACCCTAGTAGAGGATAAATGTTGAAAACACACATATAAGGTTGCAATACATCACACACATAAAGAGAAACGACAAACAGATCTCTGAACTTTAACCAAATTTAACAAAAATGAGAGACTGAGCAGAAGTTTTGGAAATGAGAATGCTGACTGAGCCCAAAGCTGAAGTAAATAAAAAAGCATTCATAAAAAAACTTCGTACAAGACATGTTGGGATGTTAAAGCTGTTAATAAGCGGTTATAACTGAAGGGTGTCCAACAAGGGAACTCCTGAAAACAAGGCCTTATGGGTTAAAAAGCCAGCACCCACATCAGAGTCACTAATGAAGTGGCAACGAACACCACAATCCACCACGCTGACAACCGAAGGTACGACATGACACCAACGAACTCCAAACGAACTGCACCACAGGTTTTACATGTGCTTTTCTAAATAATGGTCACATTATTACACCATATAGGACCAATTAAACCTTTGGACACGCCCCCTTTTTGCTCCACTTACTCTCCATGTTCTTAGATCCACTTTCTGTAAAGATGGACTTTGTAGTTCTATAATTCCATTCTGTAGTCCATCTGTGTGTGTTCTACAGTACATACTGTGTCCTCTGTTCTAATGGTCAGAACCCCAATAGTACCACCACAGAGCAGGGGTTATTGGGTGGGTGCATTAGTCCTATCCCAGCAGTGTCACTGAGGTGGAGAAATGAAACTCCAGCAGCACTGGAAACCCCCCTCACCACATCAGTGTCACTGCAGAACTAACAATGAACAATCCACCACCCAAATGATACCTGTTCTGTGATGTTCCTGACCAACAGAGAACCAACAGGGGTTCTACAATTCCATCCTGTAGTCCATCTGTTTGTGTTCTACAGTACATACTGTGTACTCTGTTCTAATGTTCAGAACCCCAATAGTAGCACCACAGAGCAGGGATTATTATTGATTATGTGGTTGGTCTTTAAAGCACCGTTTAAGGATGTACATGGTTATACATAATTCCCATCAATCCATTATTTTCTGCTTTATCCTATATTAGGGTCGCGGGGGGGGGGGTCCCTCATGCCCATCCGGGGGAGAATGTTTCAGGCGCTGGGCAGATACACCCAGGACATGACACTTACTCACACAAACACACTCCATATGGGGCAATTTGGAGAACTCAATTGACTTGATCCATGTATTTGGACTGTGGGAGGAAACCGGAGAACCCGGAGGAAACCCACACAGACACGGGGAAAACATGAAAACTCCATTCGAACCGGGAATCCCTCGTGCCGAGAGGTGAACATGCTCACCACTAAGCCACCGTGGCTTTGGCAATATGAATATTGTAATGTTTCATGCCGATAACGCTTCTTTCGAGTCTAAATGTTGAATTCCGAAGCAGTTTTAGATCAAAAGCATGCACTGAAATCCAGAAAATCCCAAAGGGTTCACAAACTTTTAAGCAGCGTTGTAAATGGCTGCAGGGCATCGAGACAGAAGTTAAAAACACGTCGGCGCACACTCACCCCGGGAGGCAAACAGAACGGGGTCACTCCGCATGATGAGGCCGATCACATCTAACCCGGGACTTTAGCTCTCGTTCGGGTCGGATGATGGAAAGCCGAGCTCTGACTGTGCTGCCCTCACACTCTCAGCGCAAACCAGCCACGAGTCCGAAAACCAGAACCAAACCTTCTGCCCCCCTCTTTTCTCCTCGGCCTTTCTCCTCGGCGGTGCTGCTCTTTTCAGTTAGCTGTATATATTTTCAGTGCTTCTGAATTCTGCGGGCGTACATCGACCGGTTTCTACGGCTGACCGCTGCCTTTCTTTACTTTCTTTAGGGTTTACAAGTTTCCCCGATGAAAAGTGACACCGCCGCTGCCCTCCCCTCCCCTGCCCGCCCCTGCCGTTCTCCGTCTCCGCCCTGCAGGCTCTGCTCTTCAGCTTCAGACGCTGTGTGTGTGTGTGTGTGTGTGTGTGATCATGTACAGCTTATATTATGAAACCTTGCAGTTCATCACACAGGTTATGTTTCAAAGCAGGGATTTTCGTAGCACTATCGCTCGCAAAGAAAGCACACGAAGAATCCGAGGTCGGCTGATCAGGCGGCTGGATGAAATTCCTCGCGAGCAGAACAAAGCCTCGGTCGGGACAGACGCGGTTTTGAAACCAACACCTCAGCAGAAATCCAAACGATGTGAACACGAAATGCAAACAGAACTTCAGTAAAGGTGGATTTGCAGCGTCTGATGTAGACATGTCCCTGCTGTGACGTAAAGCCACGCAAAAAAAAATAATAACAGCAAAGAGCTACACGTCTACAGTACTCAGATTTCATTCTTGACTCACGTTATAAAACTTTGTGATTTTTGCCTTTTGTCTATAAAAAAAAAAAGAGAGACGCCATCACGATGGAAGTGAAATTAGACATACTGTAGGTCTAATTGGGGGGGTCAGGAATTCTTTACTCACTTTTGTAATTGTTTGATCGACGGACGAGGGGCAGCACGGTAGCTTAGTGGTTGGCATGTTCTCCTCTCAGCACGAGGGATTCCCGGTTCGAATCCCCATCTGGGTGGAGTTTCCATGTTCTCCCCGTGTCTGTGTGGGTTTCCTCCGGGTTCTCCGGTTTCCTCCCACAGTCCAAAATCATGGATCAAGTCAACTGGATTCTCCAAATTGCCCCATATAGAGTGTGTGTGTGTGTGTGAGTGAGTGTGTGCCCAGCGATGGATTGGCACCCTGTCCTGGGTGTATCTGCCCAGCGCCTGAACCGACCCTAAAAGAGGATAAAGCGGGAGATAATGAATGAATGAATGATCGACGGACGATGAAATCATGGGGGATGGGGCAGGGGTGGGATTGTGGTTAAGGAAACAGCCTTGTGACTTGAATGTCCATGGGTTGATTCCTGGGCCCACCATGTACCACGGCTGAAGTGCCCTTGGGCAAGGCACCTAACTACAAGTGCTCCCCGAGTGCTGTATTCAAGGCTGCCCACCGCTCCGGGCACGTGTGTTCACTTCACCAGTGTGTTTGTGTGTTTGTGTGTGTGTGTGTGTGTGTGTGTGTGTGTGTGTGTGTGTGTGTGTGTGTGTGTTTTACTGCACGGATGGGTTAAATGTGGAGGACAAATTTAAAAAAATGTTTTTATATATATATATATAATTCATAGCGGCACGGTGGCTTAGTGGTTAGCATGTTCTCCTCTCAGCACTAGGGATTCCCGGTTCGAATCCCCATCTGGGTGGAGTTTCCATGTTCTCCCCGTGTCTGCGTGGGTTTCCTCCGGGTTCTCCGGTTTCCTCCCACAGTCCAAAAACATGGATCAAGTCAACTGGATTCTCCAAATTGCCCCCTATAGAGTATGTCTCTGTGAGTGAGTGTATGCCCAGCGATGGATTGGCGCCCTGTCCTGGGTCTATCTGCCCAGCGCCCGAGACGTTCTCCCCTGGATGGGCATGGGGAACCCCACCGCGACCCTAATAGAGGATAAGCGTGAGATAATAAATGAATGAATGAATGAATATATAATTCATTCATTATCTTCCCCTTTATCCTCTATTAGGGTCGCGGGGGGTTCCCCATGCCCATCCAGGGGAGAACGTTTCGGGTACTGGGCAGATACACCCAGGCACACAATCACACACATCTACACACTATATAAGGGCAATTTAGAGCAGCTAGTTTACATGGATGCATGTTTTTGGAAGCCCACATGGACACGAGGAGAACATGAGACCCTGATCAGGATTCGAACCTGGCTTCCCAGTGCCAGGAGGCAGACATGCTGACCACTACACCACTACACCACCTCTATAGCTTATTTTGTTGTCCTTAAAAGATAACTTCCACCTAAATATGCAGATTAATGCCATTAAATATCTGAATTAAAGATGAAAGGTTTCACAGCGAACCTCAACGACTCTCTGTCCTTGTGGAACTATATTTCACCGTTTTGTTTTTAATCATGAACTCCAGTACTGATGGATTAATTGAACTAATTACAAGCCAGTGGACTAGTCTGAACCTCAGACCCTCTGCCGCAGAACATCTGATTATACACTTAGCAGGCCACAAGCATCTAAATCCCGAGGCTGCAATTTCATTGGCCATCAGCACTTTCCATGCAGAAACAATGGTCTGTGGTTGGACGACTGCAGTGACAGACGGACTGCGTTTCGTGTGGAGGCAGCTGTTCTTTGTTAGATGAAGACGAGAAGCTGGAGTTTCAAATGAAATGTAAGGAGAATATAAATGCTTGTTCCTCATAATAATGTCACATGGTTAGCTTGTATGGCCGTGTTAACAGCTAATGAATTACAATTAATTACAGATGAAGCGTTTAACGACTTCTTTCTGTTATACTTTACCAATTTCCAGGCTTTGCCATCAAGAGCTATTTAGATGTACAAGTTGATCTTAGTATTGTCACAATATAGTTTCTAATATATATATATATATATATATATATATATATATATATATATATATATATATATAT